>PVIU01019264.1:0-36818 GCA_004026605.1 Ondatra zibethicus
TGTAATTTTACTATGTTAAAATGAAAGCCTTTCTTTTTTGTTTAAACAGAAAAAGGGGAAATGGTGTAGGAGGGTCCTTCTGTATTTGGGTTGCTTTTATTGGTTAATAAAGAATCTGCCTTGGCCTTCTGATAGGGCAGGACTTAGATAGACAGGATAAAGAGAAGAGAATGCTGGGAAGGGGACAGAGCCAGAGAGAACCGCCCGCCATGAAGCCCGCCAGGTCACACACTCTGAATCTTTCCGGGTAAGCCACGACTCGTGGTGACACACAGATTATTAGAAATGGGTTAAACAAATATGTGAGAGTTAGCCAATAAGAGGCTAGAGTTAATTTGCCAGGCAGTATTTCAATGAATACAGTTTCCGTGTAATTATTTCGGGTACACACTGGGAGCCGGGTAGCACAAGGGGCCCTGCGCCGGGAACCAGGCACTGGGAGTGCAGCCCGAGCCCTTCATTACAACAATTTCCCTCTGTATAATGTGAATACCATTGGTTAATAAAGAAACTGTCTTAGGCCTGTACAGGGCAGAATAGAGGTAGGCGGGGGAAACTAAACTGAATGCTGGGAGAAAAAAGGCAGAGTCAGTGAGAAGCCATGTAGCCCCACCAAAGACAGACGCCAAGCCTTTCTGATAAGCCACAGTTACGTGGCGATACACAGATTAATAGAAATGGGTTAAATTAAGATGTAAGAATTAGCCAATAAGAAGCTAGAGCTAATGGGCCAAGCAGTGATTTAATTAATACAGTTTCTGTGTGGTTATTTTGGGGCTGAGCTGCCAAGAACAAACAGGCAGCCTCTCCTACAACATGTGCCCTCTAGTGCCACCAACAGATAGGCTTTGGGCTCTAACACACAATCTTTCACTAATCAGAGCATCCTGGGACCCAACTACCTTCTACCCACACTCAAGTTTGACTAGAGCTGGCCTACAAGGTCTACCAGAGAGGAAGGGCTCCACAACAGAAGACTGAGAGGAATGACATGCCTTCATCCCTAACAGGAAACACACAGACATTGGTGGGTGAACTACTGGACTTTTTATTATAAAACAGCGATAATTCAAGCAACTTACAACCTTAATGGAAGTGAAGAACCTTGACTGCACTTATCTTATTCAGTTCTCAGGCTACATTTAATGTCATCTTGTTTGTCTTTTTTCTGGGGTAGATGGCAGACTACCATTTTGTTGGTTTGTTTTCTATGATGTCCCGTGTTAGACTGTCCATATTGGTAACTTAATAAATAAATAAATAGTATATTAAAATAAATATTGCTGAGCGATGGTAGTGTACACCTTTAATCCCACCACTCAGAAGGCAGAGGCAGGTGGATCTCTGTAAGTTTGAGGATAGCCTGGTCAACAGAGTGAGTTCTAGGCTCCAAAGCTACACTGAGAAACCCTGTCTTGAAAAAAACAAAAATAAATAACTAAACATTAATAAACCATGATTTGTTTATGAATGAAGATTTAACATTAAATCACTCATTATCAAGTTAGTGGACTTTCTAGACTTCACTACTCTTGTGAGGAGGGTCCAAAAATTAGGGTTCATTGAGGGACATATACAAACAAGTTTCTGCAAGTTATGGTCACTTCTACTGACTAGAGCATGAACTCTTCCAGCCCCAAACCCTCAACCAAATCACCACTCAGAAACAAAATTCTGCCACTGAACTGGTCTATTTCATTTGTCTCGGCCCACTACATCTAATAATTTAAATATTTTCTTTGCATTTTCTCAGTGCAGCTCATCCCTGTTTTAAGAAAAACAGCCATAGTGGACGTGTTGAGATTTATGCTGAATGATGCCTAGAAGTTCACAGATGGCAGCATCAATACAAGTTCCATACAACTTACCTGCCCCACAGCCCAGGAAGTGTGTGGTCCCAGGGAGGCAGACTTGAGAATACATCTAAGAGGCTAATGACCTTGGAAGTGACACCACCCAAGAAGGCAGAGCCAATACAGGGTGCTTGGAAACTGCCATTGATTTGGCAGTTCTTTGAGGTAACTCCCACTGTGAAAGTTATTGCCAAAAAAACTGAAAAGAGACATGTAAGCAAAAAACTTGCTCCAAAATATCCCTAACAACACAATAGTCAAAAAATGAAAACAACACTAATGTCCATCTCAAGCAAATGCATTAAGACAACGTGTTTAGAGCCAAACGAAGGAATATTCATTGGTCATGTGGAAGAATAGAGCGGTGATGCAGGCCATGGCATGAATAAACCTCGGAAACTTCATTCTACGTAAAAACCAAAACAAAACATACCAGACACAGGTCACATATTGCATAAATCAATTTAAATGAAATATTCAGAATAAATATCCACTGAAATAGAAAGTAGATTCTGAGTTTTCAGGGGCTGGGGAGAATGGGCTAAGAGGTATCTGGTAGATATGCACATCCTTGTGGTGTGGCAAGAATGTTCTGGAAGTAAACAGTGCTAATGGGTGTACAACATTTGAATGTAAGGAATGCCACTGAATTGAGCACTCTGAAATGAACCAGGCGAAGGGCTCTATGCTGCTTTTACTCCAGCAGGCGCCCTACCAACTGAACTCTGTAATAGAATGTGAGGGTCACAAAATATTGGCAACAGCAAAATGTTTTGTAATATGAAATCACCAAACATTAATTAAAACTAAGACACATGATGTGTTTCTGGCTGTGGTCACCCATGTCCCATGATGCAACTTCACTGTAGCATTGGTTCTGAACAGACAACACTCAACTGGCACAGCACAAGGCCACCCCACACCACACGATGAGCACACTGCCCGGCGTCCCTGCAATGACCGCACTTTTGGAAGATTTTCCTACCATCATTTTTTTTCAGCAAATTATATCTTTGTAACATTGTGTTAGAATGTTTGAATAAAAATAATTTCTGTTTGAATTCCATAAAAATATTATTAAGCAAATTTGGTTCAGGATTAGGATAGAATTTCCAACAACATCTGAGTTAGTCCTGAACAAAACTTCTTCCTTTCTGTACTATATGGTAATTCAAAGTGGATTCTCAGGAGTTGATTATTACAAATACAAAGTATCAAATGTTGAAGATGTTCTATATTGCGCGAGTTTCAAATATTCAGCCAAGATGAATTTATCATGGAAAAAAATAAATATTTCATCAGTATGCAAATTTATTTTTTTCTTTAATAAATGGCAAAATTATATGTGTATCAAGGGATTGTTTTTGTATAAATTTCTTTATGATTTATGGTGAGTAAATATGGATTTGTATACTTATTTCACATAGCTGTATATCTGGGGGTCATAAAAATTTCTTGACAAAAAGGGGTTGAGAGTGAAGTTTAAGCAGCCCCACGCTAGCACAGAGAACACAGAAGCCAGGTCTCTGCTAAGGCTGGTCCTCATCTGCCTCCTCCTCCCCCTTCCAGCAGTCACACTGCTTGTGCCTCAAGCAGAAAGGATAAACCTAATGAGCCCAAATGTCAGCACAATATAAATTACGGCAAGGGGGAAAAAGCAACAACTTGATGCATGGCTGAGGATCTGAAAGAGGAATGTCCACCATTGTTTGTGATTATGGATCACATCACAATCTAATAGCAATTTTTATTTAATCAATAATTTCCATGCTGGACAGACAGCCCTGTTACAGAGAATCGACAAACAGGTACTGATAGCGACAAGCCTCGTTATTAATCTTTCCTCTGCTGGCTTATCAGCCAAACTACTATAAAAGGCACCACCAAGATGGATATTAGAAACCACCTTTTTCCTACCCCCACCTCCGTTTCTTTCTTCCTCTCTTAGGCTATTTCGCGTAATGTGGACTCCAAATTTATTTGCGTAACCTGGGGCTTGAGTGGCATAAAAAGGCAGTTCACATAAGCAATTTCACAATCTGTAGGACCTAGACCATTGCTTAGGGTTAGCCATTATAGGCTAATAAATCATACTTTCTCTTTGAGTTGTCAATCGCCAACAAAACCTTTGTACAAGCACCGGCATCTGTAATTCCGTAAAGGCTTTTCATCTTGAAATAAGATGCTCTGTGCTGATAACAAGAGTAATCCCCTTCTGATCAAGAAAAATAAAATCAAATCTGCATTTTACCAATTAAAGCTGCTGCCAGAAGCCAAATGGCTCAGCACTGAGACTCCACTGAAGTTTATCTCTGCTAAACACAAGGAGGAGAACCATTAGGCTGTGTTTCCTTTGTGGCTTGACTGCTTTATCTTGCTGTGGAAGCTGCACTAAGCAAGGTGTGAGAACACGCAACACCTCGAGGAAAAGCCACCAGGAAGACCTGTTTCTCATGAGCCAGGAACACTTCCCCGTCTGCTATGTAGTGCTCTCTACAAAATAGGCACATCACACGGTGACAAACAAAACCCAAGGTGGGGTAGCAGGAGACGGTGAGAGTCCTTAAGAGACATCAACAGAATCCTGCGCAGTACCGTAAGACATTCTCAGAATTCAAAGTTACAGGCTCACACTGGGAAACAGGGCACACCAAGAAGAGAAGCAATGGAAAATGTAACGTATCAGGAATCCCCCAAATCCCCATCGGCACTAAAAATGTAACTATCACTAGAGTAGGCAGCTGTTACGTTTTATCAACAATCATTTGTTTTTGCTTCCCACCTCCAATAAACCAACTTTAAAAAAATCCCACAATCTTGAGTCATAAGCATGAGTCCAAGAGAAGGACTCAGTTTATCTGCAAAATCAACTTGGAGGTGGCTCTTTTGTGACAGCCACTTATAATAACCATATTCGCTGTTCGGAACTGTGAAATACCTCAAAACTGTCTCCCAAGTTTTTAATAAAGAATTTTAAATAATATGCACTGTAGGCCTCAGTTCGGACTCTGTCCTACCATGATCCCGCCCTCTTCAATGCAGGGAGGCCCACAGCGGCCAGGGCTCTGCACAGCTAAGCTCAACTGAAGACTTCCTGAAGGTCTCTGAGATGAAAGCAACCCCCTCATTACTCCACCGGGAACGGAAACCAAGGCCTCTAGCCCTGCAATCTCATCCCCTTGCTCCTTGGTCTCTTCTACTCTTCATGAAGACTGATGCTTGCCACTCTGTCCAAAATGCATAAGCTAAACCACTCTGCGATTTTATTCCAAAGCCAAGGAAATGTTAAAGACCCCAGCCTATCAGTGCATTAGGTATTCCTATGGATAAAATTCTATTACACTGTTAATTCCCTCCTGCTCTCTTAACAGAGAGTACTAAACACCTTACTGCATATCCATCAATCTTTTCCTGAATCTACTTGTTTGTTGAAGACAATGCTTACCCCCAGTCCCCATAAGACCTTTCATTTCCTCCTTGGCACCTTCACTTTGCTTTCCATTCATCCTAATTATACATTGATAATACTTCAAAACAACTTGCCCCGAGGCTTCTTACCCAAAAATATAGACACCAAGAGGAGTGTTTCAGGTCTGGCTGTCCAACGTGCCCTCAGTCCCAGCACTCCAGGTCTGATGATACTCAAGAAGCTTTTTCTTCTAGAGACTGTGCCTACAATGTGCACAGTGATCACCAGGTGGTGGACTGGTAGCCTATGCAGGAAGCATGCACTACTGGACCAATGCACTACTTTTTCTGTTTAATGAAATAAAAGTCAAAGGTTTCCTTGGCCTCACCATTTACTTTACTTGAGTTTATTAACTCTGTTTCCAACAGTTTCAGTTTTTCTTGTCTAAATAAAACCTACTACCCATAGTACTTGAATTATCCTATTTTGTTTTAATCCCCCAAAACAAAATCAAACTTGAGAAGAAATCAACTAGGCTGAATGCCACCCCACTTTATAGATGAGAAATGGGAACTGAAGCTTTAGGAATGGCATCTCTACCACACTATCTGGAGTTCTCAGAACTTATTGTGACTGGGCAAAGCAGGGTGGAATAGGCTTGCTTACTTTTTAAGGCCTTGGCCTATATAGAGAGTTTTGAGGATAAGGCTCTTATACATTTTCTTGCTGACATTAATTGTTGTAGAAAAAATAATTCATCCGTGGAAGCATTTGGCTAACCCCAGAAAAACATAAATGTCCCTGAATCTTCAAAGTCTTTACATTAGAAATGGCTTCCTGCTCCTGGAGCTGGTTTTTGTCAAAGCAGGCATGTGATCTCCAACCCTACTTACCGTGACTTCAGAGGTTGGAGTCTGAGCCTCTTGGGTCTGCAGAAAAAATGATGGCATTTTTTTTCCATAGAGATGAGAGGCTTGGCTGGCAGTGGGTCTTATTGATAACTACTGAGCGACCAACCTCAGCAAGTGTAATTTCCAGGATGCTCTGCCCATGGGTAAATAGGAACCTTCACCTTGCTCCCCACTTGCCCAAACATACATTTGATTTTTTGTTTTTATGGTCTCAGATTTTTCAAAACAGAACATTACACCTTACTTTTTAAACAGAACATTACAAAGTAGGAGGGATATTTCTTTAATTGCTGGAAGTTTTGGAGGACACATAGAGGCTATTTTGCCTTCCAGGGTACAGCTGATAATATGTTAGTGTGGACAATTCTGGTTAGCCCTGTGAGGGATGAGGTGTTACAGGCACTCAGTGGGAAGAATGCTTTTCAACATTTCCTAGCATGAAAGATAGTGTCTACAACAGCGAGTGATCCACTCCAGAGCTGAGGACAAGGCTCTCTGGTATAGTGGTACCTTAAGGAGAGCCATCAAAAGCATTCCAGGACATTGAACATACAAAGAGCCTCTAAAGGTCAGTATTACACAAGCAATGGGGAAAGGGCCCAGTGCCCTCTCAGGTTCTTTGAGGAGGCTTTGTGAACGGGGGTTCTGGTCACCAACTTTTAGATATTGATTTCATGCTGATATCCCTATTTGGACACCACCTAAGAGCAATTTAAAGCTAACGAATATAACGACCTCTAAAGAGCCTTCTATTTTTCTCTTTTATAAGGAGATCACTAACATTATATTGAGGATGATTTTTATGATAGGGAAAGGTAAAAGTTTTATGTTTCCTTATCTACTTCTTCCATTCCTTAAGAGTTTAAGGTTTTTTTGTTTTTTTTAATGTGTCCATGCCAGTGTTGGGACTGAGTAGTAAGAATATGGCACTCTCTGTGGCCCATACAGTATTTGACTGGCTCCAGTCATATGTATTTCCCAGTCTAGCAACAATGAACAGAAAATAAGTCTTGGAACTGACACTGAAGCCCCAAAGGCCAACAGAATCATCGCATCATCCTCCCCAAGCCAATCTTCAAAAACCAAAGGCAAGCTGGGATTGCCTCATTTGACCTGATGTCTGTTTCTCACTTGGCCCCCTGTATGTGATCTCTGCCTGGCCTTGGATATCGAGGACAGTATTTATTTTCACGAGTGTTTCACAGTCTGATAAGTGAGAAAATAATGTCTGAAAGGGTCAAATGGTGTCTGGGAGGGCATCCTGAGAGTCAGGGCAGGGATGAGGCTGCCACTCAGAATCTAGCTGGGCCCGAGGGGTGCTTTAGCAGTGGGTCAGAAAGCCCTTGTTTCTTGACCTTTCAGACCAATCTCTTGGATATATTTTTAGGGAAATGCTTTCTGCAGGTGAAATTTAGTCAGCAACTTCACAAAGAATATAACCCTTAAGGCAAAATCATTGCAGAGTGACTTTGAAGTCTGTAGTGTTTAAGTCTGTATTTTACATGCCATGTTTCCAAATAATTAGAGCAAGAAAATGAACTAGCAACTCCATGTAGAAGGAAACTAGATCAAAATCTTTACTTGTTCATTTTAGATTTTTTTTTTGTGTGTGTGTGTGTGTGTGTGTGTGTGCACATGGAATTAATCTCTGACTCATGTCTGAGACCATTCTCACATCTTAAACCTAATTTTCTCTTAGGTAAGGATGTACAATGCAGCTCTAGTACAGTGATAAAAATTAAACAGAAAGCACAAAATGCAAATTTAGGATTAGGCTGTGTTTTTACAGATACGATTCTCCCCAAGTTCAATGACCTTTCTCTACATTTAGACCTCTGATACTGAAGTGAAAGCCCTTGATTTTTATGCTGCAAATGTATTGGTGGTTGCCAACTGGCAGCAAAAGTGATTACAGGGAAACTTCAGCATGCTCTGCAAGATCAAAACTTGCCGCACATGAAAGCATTTATAAACCAGGTAAATAGTTAATCACTCTACAAAAGGGGAAAAAAATTGACACCATGCTTAAAAGATCCAAACGGAGGATTACATTTACTTAAATGCCACCCAGTTGAAGCTGGATATTATCATAAATATATCTCATGATCTCTGATGTGCAGTCTTTAGGCGCCATCCCCATTTGTAGTTGCCAAGGAACCTTTGTCTTAGGTCATGTTGTTTGGGATGACATTGAAGAATAAACTGCCAAGAAACACTTTTACTTGCTGCAAACTGTTGGGAACGATCTTTTAAGTATCAATTACTAAACAAGACTAGAGAGTTGAGTTGTTCAAACGGAGGGCAATGAGTGGCAGTTGTCATAACAGGTTGACAAGAGGCGATTACACCATTTTTCTTCATTCAGATCTCAACAAGGATGCTTTCAAGCATGGGTGAAAATGTATTATTTTCGCATTTATTCCTTTTCTTCCTCTTTTTTTTTTTTTTAAAAAAAAAGCCTTGCAATGCATTGGTGGAGACTGTTATATGCCACTGAAACGCGCAGGTTTCAGAAAACATGAGATGACCTTGAACTTCATGCTATGAGAATTTCAAATGTCTCTACCACCAAAGTAAAACACAACTTACTTCTAGAACAAAATTCAAAGAAAGAAGCAGAACTCAGCAAAGTCTGGAAGCCAGGCTGGGTCTCTTCCTACAACACAAGCTATGTCAAGTAAGTAAGAAACAGCAAAAGAAGAGCAAACACTGAGAACTGACACTTCAGAAACACATTCCCATTTAAAATGTGGGTCCTCTGTAATATAATGCACACTAGCAGTGTCTGGCTAATTCAAAACGGAAGAGAGATGTGGACTTTCAGCTTATCTTGAAACAGTAGACTATGTTCAGAAGTCAGGCTTGGATCTTGACAAATCAATAAGAAATGCAATCAGTCACAAATACTAGTAATTAACTTTTCAACACATATTCTTCTTGTGCCTTTATTGCTTTCTATTTTAACTGATACTAAGAAAGGGACAAAGTATAACAAAAACCTGGTGAACAAAAATACAAGTCTGTTTTCCTAGCTTCTGGTAATAAAAGTAAATTTATCACAAATTTAATGCCAACTGGAAAGCAACTAGGCCCGGCTATAATTATTTTTCTGAGAAATGAAATTAATTACACATCACTGTGATAACAGATCCCACAGCAACACACCTAGAATAACATCCATTTGGGAAAGGCAAGGGGCTTGAAATAAAAGGGGAGGGGAAAAGGCAATATTCTGTCTGTCTGTTCAGACAGTAACAGACGAGGTCATCTGTTCCCTGGAACACAAAGTGCACCGCACTGGAATTGAGACTACCGGCTGGCAAAGTCAGCCAGTTCCTAATTCTCTTCTTCAACTTTGCGATTTGCTAATGTGAAACACATGTCTCCCTTTTGCACCAAGTTCAAATAGCTCTGGAATTCCAACTTTGCAGCTCAGCGACTGAAGCAGAACAAGGGGAGAACTTGTCAGGATTTAAGGGCTTTCAGCAAAGCCCTTCAATTGCAGCCAGCACCCTATTCCACGGCAGGATATCAATTATAGATAGTGACTTGCTTTAGCAGGCAGTCGGGACTGTCAGACACTAGATAGACAACCATGAAGAATCATGAATCTTTCTATTAACTGTAAGAGGGGGGAAAGAATGGGTCATGGCTATAAATAAGGCAGAGCAACAGAATGGTTTAACACCTTGCCGCTTGGTTGTATGTGGCACGAAAATCCAACTAATCAGAAAATGTCTGTTCTCCGAGGAAAGTGGCAAGAACCAAAATGGTTAATGCCTCCCCTAAAAATGAGCTTTGCAACTGGTATATATTCCATCTGTCACCAAAGTAATTAGGTGAACTTGAAGTACCTGTTACTTTCATCAACAAAATAGAAAGCACCTATTCTGCATGGGCCACCACTAATGCTTGCAGTAGCACCCAGAGCAGGAACGCCTACTTGTGTAAAGGCAATGAACAGGCAACTGAAATGCGCACATGTGGAATTTCTGCACTGTAGAAGGCATATATGATAGGAACGGGAGGTTTCATGTTGTAAGCTGCAACTCTAAATTTATTGATTCAGTTTGCTTACTCTTGTAATTTAGCTTAAACTAAAATTATTACCATAAAGGTAACAGAGTGGAATTTGACTAAATCCCGACACCAATCTATCTCATCTATTTTATTTAGAATTTTCAAGCTCCATTCTCTGTGCATGTGCAGTAATGACACATAAAGACAGGTTCCATGTAACCATAAATACTATGTACATTCAAGTTGCAGTTTCAGTAGCCTTCTCTTAAAACTATTCCGACCTATAAGGATATCAGGGGAATCTTGGCATAAAGATTATACAAAATAACTACAATAGTCACTGCTTTTACAACATAAAAAGGGAAAAACCCAAACCCAAACCAGCCTTACATGCGTCAGGCAGTGAAAAGGTTAAGGTGCTGACATACCCTCATCCTCCCTGGGAATTCTCCTGGCACATGCTAGCTACTCTTTGATAATAATTTGTAAAAAAAAAAAAAAAAATCCTAACTTCTCCTCTCTCAGGATTACAAGACCTCTGTGCTTTCCATGAAAGGAGTCAGCACGAATACAGTCATTAAGACAGACTTAGTTTAAAATTAATACTTGAATAAAACTAAAGAGGAAAAAAACCCACCAAATTACAAGGATGGAAAAATCTGAAAATATACCTTAATTAAAAACATTTGACTTATTTTTTGGCTGTATTCTTACAAACACAATGTGATGTATATAATTTACAAACACAATGTGATGTATATAATTTACAAACACAATGTGATGTATATAATTTACAAACACAATGTGATGTATATAATTTACAAAGAAAGGGGGAAGGAGGTCCTGATGATGAGATGTGAAAGCTAACATCCTGTACATCAGATTTCTCAAAACCTGTTGTGCAGAACTTAATGCTACTAGGTAAGTGTGCAGGATACATGACACAGAACAATCAAAGCTCCGAAAACAACAATTGAAAGGCTCATACAACATATAAAGCAAAGAGATTTTATAATTTTAGTGTTTAGTCAAAATAGATGGAGGCTCCAATAAGCACAGGTCATACAGGAGGCAAAGATACTGTAAGATAACAGATGAGTGTCTCTCATTCAAGAAGAAGAAGCAATCACTACAGGAACGTTCAGTCAGACCACAAGAGAATCACAAGAAACTGTCCTATTTGGTAAAACCACCCTTAATGCCTTAAGGGGATCCCGTGTTTCTATAGAAACCATCTGAGTCCACGTCTTCATATTCTAGACACTCTAAATGCACTTCCGTATCAGTTGTTCTTGATCCCATTCAACAAGAAGACTCTACTCGCCTTTGAGACTATGCCAAGCTCGATGAAGCCTTGGCAAAGGAGCCATGGGTATACCATGTTTGTGAGACAATGCTAGAAAGGGAAGAAAAGATACCTGGCCTTGCTTTGGCATGAGAAGGAAAAGGTGCCCCAGTGTGACTACTGTGGGGTTTTCATCATTAAACACAATTCTTTTCCATGTAAGTTTTAACCCACAATGTTGCCTCTGGGTCAAAACTAAAGCACCAATTGTGACATATAATAATAGGAGGCTCTTTAAACTCTGAAGTGTGCAAGAGGAGAAAAGGAACCATCTGTTTCTGTAATTTTTTACATTGTTACTGGGTCTTGGAAGGGGAATCAAACTTAGTTAAAAGGTTAATAATAATAATAAATAACCTTCATGTCCAGCTTACTATTACTCAATAACCATCAAAGCCTCTAACTTAAAATAGTGTTTTCTGGCTTACAGGATCAGAGTCATTACACTCTCTATTGAAGACTTTATTGAATTTTACACTAAGCTTTAGCTGACTGAACAGGTCAAGCACTGTGGCTCAGAGTTTTCTTTATTCTCAGAAAATCATAAAGCCCTCTCCAGTTCTCAGTGCTGCCAGCTAAGAAACTTGACTCCGTGCAGGGTCAGAGCAGCTGACCTCACGCAAAGGTCGCCGAGTTGGGAAGCCACGTCCCTGAGCACCAGTCACTTACATGCACAAGCTGATCCTGGGTGTCGAACTCTCTCGTACAGCCTTCCCAGTGGCAGTTTGTCTCGTAGATGACTTCAGGCTCCTGCTTGCTTTCATCTTTGTCCCCTTCCTCCTTGACTAGGGTTGTTCCTTCAGGCTGCTCCTGGGGGGGGGGGGGGAGGCAAGAGGCAGAGAGAGGAAAATCAGGCACAGTGGCAAGTAAGACAGGAGAAAGTAGATACTGCATTTAGATTTGTTTTCCTCTGAAGTTGACATTTCAGGAAAATAAAAGGAAGCCAGGACTACCAGCTGGGCTTTGTAAAATGAAGATGTCCAGCATTTGTATGTAGTTTTGTTTCTGATATTCTGAATACACCTTCTGAATTATAACAAAGAACAAAAAACCCTGAATACCAGGCCCTGTGCCTGACTGACATCTTAAAAAAAAAAACAAATAAAAAGCAACAATAAAAATAACAAACCCTAAGCAAAAAATAAGCACAACAAAACCCATAAAAGTAGCAAGTGTTTGCCCTCCCCCAAACTGGCCCCATTTTGTTTGGTTGTTTTGATTCCTTCGATTATGTTTGTTTATTGATATATCTTGTAATGCAGGCAGATGGCTTTCAAATACTTTTAGTTCTTTTCCCTAATGTGAGGGGCACTTTGGGGACTTTTCTTTCAGGATCATGCCTTCTTGGTTTAGCCTCTGGTCTTCAGGGAGATGCTGGTCTGCCGCATGGTAGAGGCCAGGGAAAGAGAGCGCCTGGTGCTCAGCACACAGACCTTTCTAGTCCTCTATGACTGCTTCACAGTGAATGCAATTCAAAGAATCTCCAGGATTCTAGGCAATAGCTAGATGTGTAGATTTCAGTCTTGATCTAGGGCTCTAGGATAAACTGTTTATGTCCACACCATGGTGTAAGCAGCAAGGCTGTTTGTCGTCTAGCCAACTGGAAGAAGGATGGTTTCAGAACACCCTATCACAACCTTATTTCTCCCTCTAAGTTCTCGATGAGGGAGTTGGGGCCACACTTTGGTAAGGCGTGGGTTGAAGCATACTGATGACAGCAAGGTTCAGATCCTGTGAACCTTTGGACTCTCATTCAGCTCTGGTTTGAGAGAAAACAGCACTGATGAAACGCCTCATGTCTAGCTCAGGAGCATCTGAAATGACAATCTGGATACAACCTACATATTCTTCCAGGGAACTGGACCTAAGTGATCAGCAATACAGTCCAGAATCTATCTGGCTGTACTTCAATCTCTCTTGGTTCTCTGAGCCCTCCTATGAGAAGCAGCACAATCAGAAAAGTGGAGGAGCACAGTCAATGAAAAGAACATCACAAGCTCAGCTTAGGCATGGGGTCAGAAGCTCAGGAATTTTGGCCCGAAGTCAGGGACGAGAAGCCTAGTCACACCTGTGGTCGCTAACAGATGACGTCTGACCAGCGACTGTATGGACTGCGATGACTTAAAACTTCTAAGCCATCTCACTTGTCAAGAACACGCACCCCACATAACCTCCTTCCTTGCCGGTGCTTATTTTTTGAACTAGAGAAATGAATTCCATCAATCCCTAACTAGCTCATTTCCAAACACACGACCAATGTCAAGCATACAGCGGGTAAGAAAATGCCGTGTGTGAGTCTGGAGGAGGGGGACCTGACCCAATGTCTCCATGAGAGGAGTCAAAGCTGGTTTGTAAAACCGGGGTATCTTACCTGCTGTCCCCGTGACCCCGGGCTGGGGAGGTCTTCATCAGGTTTGATCTTGGACCGCTTATTATGCATAGGGTCACCGGTGCTGCTCACTGCAGACTCACTCGTGGGCTTGTTCTGCTGGCCATATTTGCAGGGCCGAAGGAAAATTAGGTTTGATTAATAACTGGAGCAAAAGTGAAAATGCTACTAAAAACCAACAAGCTTATTTGATAATGGGGCAACAATTCTGACAATGCCAGTCGCCCATAGGAGAGTCCAGCTGATGCGACCAAAGCTAGATAATGCCATCATGTGGCACTCCTCCCTTCCAACACGCGAGCATCAACTGTTGGTGACTTTAAAAGCTTGAAGAATAGCGCGAGCGTCCTAGACTGTAAGGAGCTATAGCTATTTCCAAAAAAGTCAAGTTTGGGTGGAAGATCAGTACAAACTATTAGTGAAGTTCTTCAATTATAGCTTCTAGATTCTTCTTTAAAATCACATCAGGCTGGCAAAAAGAGTGGAGAGACTGGAGGCCTATGTTCACTCAAGAGGGTCATACAGTGCTCGGTAGTAGTCTGGTTGTAGTAGAGGGACTGGATGGTGGCTAAGAGTCCACACGCGTAGACTATCAACAGATGTCATTTATCAGGCAGTCTATTTTTAAATCACAAGCAAATGGCTCTGATATAAAATGCCCTAGTTCACATTCATCAAAGCTGAATAGACCTTCTGAGAAAGACAACAAGATGTCCACGCAAAGCCTCAGCAATGATGAACCCCATGGCACTAAGAGCCAGTGTGATGACAAGGCCTCTGTTGACCAAGGTGTCTCTCACCTGTGAGGGCTCAGAAGGGCCAGAGCTGACCTGGACAGGGTTCAGAACCGTCGGGACCCCAGGGATAGGTCTCTGTGTTGGGAATGTCGGAGCAGGGTGGATGAGTGGAGGGCTGGGCCCAAAGGCTGAGCCTAGGCTCTGCTGTCGGCTGAGGATCTGCTGATGCATATGCAGAGACACAGGGGCAGAGGGGTAGGTGAAGCTCAGGGCAGGGCTGAGGAGGAAGACAGGAAGACAAAGTGTCACTCACGCTGACGCCAGAAACTACCACAAACTAGAATGTTGATGGCTGAAGCCAACCAATCACACCAGGTCTATCTGTTGCGGTGAGAAGTCAGACACAATCACTGTCAAATGTCTTGAACATTTCCAAGAAAAACCAGAACACGAAGAGCAGACATGTGTGCACAGCTTCCCCACATCACAGCCCTGATGTCAGATTCTAGAAAGAGGAAATAAGGGGCATCGGCTCAATAATAACTATTTATTGCAATAACAAACTTTTAATAAAAGAGAGAATTGGTGACTATGTGCTTTATAGTACTTTTATGTGCCCTGGGTTCCGCTTGTTCCTGTGCATGGAGCAATTCCTTTAATCTTAGCTCACACCGATCGCTTTCATATGTCTCCAGATCTTATTACAAGAGGAAAGAAAATCAATTGGTTAAATGTGTTTTGAACGCCATGCTTGTCATATCACTCATTTGTTTGTAAAGATGGAAAGCTTGGTTCATCCAGAATGCCACCGAAAGAATTTCCATCAGTGCCGTCTGCTTACAGAAGCTGATGGATTAACCTCTCCCCACTGAAATCAGTGATCAATGGGCTTCGATGGCTGAATATTCCAATGGGAGAGCACAGCTCCCTCCTCTAGCAAAATGGCATTAAGTGTCTATTACACCCCATTATGAATGCTAATGCCTGTCATCACTTCATTTTGCCACCCATATCCCAGGCCACAGTCAGTTCCCAGGAAGTGCTACTTATACTGCAGAACACTCCAGCCAATGGCCAGTGGCCAGAGGCTTCTTTGTGTGAGCAAAGTTGAGGAATCAAATCCTCTAAAAGCAATAGCGGACTCTGGAGGACTTTTCCAGTGGTTTAAAAATGCATAGAGAACTAATAACTGCCTACATGGAAAACTCTCCTCTATAAAAAAATAATCTGATAATAATAATAATTTTACATGCAGGCACACATGCACAAGAGCACACACCCACATAACTGTAATGGTAGCCAGAAAGAACTAGGGTTTCTCATGTTATTAAAGGTAGAACTCATGCAAATTCCAATCTGGTGGGTTAATTACTATTGCTGCTAAACACATTAACTGAGAATGAAAAAATTACCGTAACAAAATTCAAACCATTTCGACGACTTTAAGTAATAATCAGAGATATACTTCCTTTATTGACGTGACTTTACATTTTTGTCTATTTGACTATAACCCACAAAAGGGCGGCTTCAATGGGAATTCATTACTACTATTGCTACAGAGAGTTTTCCTTTACAATAGCTTGCCCATGTAAGACTGAATACCATTAAGAATACCCTTGGAGAAACCCAGCAGGCTTTGAGGGACTCTCCTTTCATTTTACATTGTGTTTCCTTAATAAAGGGAAGCAGAAACGTGGTAAAAACAGTGATTGCTCACAGCAAGTTAGAAGAATCAGTAGTAATATTCTGTTTCTGCGGTGCTCTAGTTCCTGCCTGTATTTCTGTAAGCAACCATGAATGATTACAGCAAGACTCACCTAAGGTAGCTGTGTGGATGATTGATAGGGCATTAATCAAAAGATGCATATCTACCTCAGAATTTGTTCACAAGCTTTCTTCTAATAGCTGATTTCATGTTCACTGAGCTCTGTGCCAGTTTGGCCAATTTATTTTTCGGTGTGCAAGCCATTCATCAAAAACCACAATGATTTCCCACCTCCCCCTCCTTTGGGTGAATGGGTATTACGAAGTGTAACTACCTTACTCTATTCATTAAAGGAACAAAACTCAAAGACCCCACTTCAGGTATAATTAGAACGTCAACAGCCCCTGCATTAGCCTTTACACACATTTTTAGTTTTTTGCGGTCTGAACTATCCAGCAGGCTTAAGGAAGGAAACTCAGAAAGAGGCCACTGACACTTCAAACTGTGGATGACATCAGATGACCTAGAAGCTTAAAAATGGAGTACCTGATAAGGAGTCAACACTACTAAAGAATATAATTTCACAAAGCAGAAAATGACCTTACTTTTTATATACATGCAGCACAAAAGAATTCACTGTATGCGGAACGCCGAACAAGAGAGGTATATATTTTAAAAAGTATCAGAACAGATTAACCAAGGCTCGGTATCTCTACAGACATTCCTTAGCACACAGTCCTTCTTGCCTATGGGTACCTAAGAGTTTGAGATTTCCAGCACACTTTTGTAGCTCTCATTGGGGCTTACTTTTCATTAGTGAAACCAGGTAGCTGAAATAAATACGCTCTAAAATTTACTTGAACTACTAGGCAGCGGGGCTGACAGACAGACTTCCCAGCCTTTGCAGTTTATTATAAGTCAGGAACAGATGACCTCTTCCCTGTGTGCCAAGACCTAGATATTGCAAACTTCCAAGATGCCTTTGATGAGCACAGAATGTTCGGCCCTACCTGCTCCACTAACACAGCTCCTAGGACAGGCTATAGTAGGGCTCTCAACTGCAGACCACAGACCAGTTTAGAATCTAATGAAAAAAAAGCACAAAATTCTATGCTCTATCACAGCATCCGTATTTGTACGTTTTGCAGTCAGTGCTGCTCAGAACACTGCCTACAGAGTTCTCAGGCTGAGTTCTTAAGGAAAAAGCAGAAAAATGGGGCAAGCAAGACTGGGCATGGCAGTTATGTGCAGAAGAGACCGAATATACTACCTAGCAAATGATGCCTCCATGTGTACTCTCATGGTGGAAGATGTGTAGAGACCTTCTGAGTTCTTGAGGGGGAGCCAGGGAGCCCAAGCCTATGATCAAGTCTACGTGCACAGAGCCATGGAAGGGGAAGTGCTGATCTATGAAGTACTGGCTTCTCGGTACAGAGGTGGCCACTCTCTAAGTTGGACTTGCTGTGTCCCCTACCCAGATCCCTCTACCTCTAGAGCTAAACACGAAGCTCTGGGCTCCTGCCTCGTCAACTGCTTTGAGAGGCTGCTCACATCCCCTGCTCCAGTCACCATCTCCATCTGGCTCTCTCTTCTGACTGACTCTAGCTCTTCTCTCACGGGACCTTGGTCATTAATTTAATGACATAGATAATTCAAAATAAAATCAAGATCTGCAGCTCAACCACATCTACATATAAGGTAATTTTTTCACTGGTTCCAGGGAGTTAGGATATGAGTTTCCTTGGGGCCATTATTCTGCCTAGTATCCTCAGACTACTGCCACTTCAAAAAGAAACAAACAAACAAAAATGCCATATTAAAAAAAATCTTCCTCTGGAAATTACAATTAGATGCCATATGCGTCTAATCACATTAAGACCTCAAAGCTAACATTTAACTTTACTTTTCCCACTATGTGTAACACAACAGAGGTTTCGTTGATTACAAAAGACAAAATTGAAGGAAAAGGTCAACTGTCCTTAAAGAGTCCCCCTCAAAGGCCTTTGCAAAATAGTGCATGTATTCATTCGACATTTTCTACAAATACAATGTATCAATATTATTAAAATCTCTTATATAACCCAGAGCCACCAGCTCAGGGCTGTCACCATCCAGAGTGGGCTGGGCCCTCCCAGATTATCACTAATCAAGAAATGTACAGAAAATTCTTTAAGAAAGGAGAGAGAGAGAGAGAGAGAGAGAGAGAGAGAGAGAGAGAGAGAGAATATGGTCCATAGACTTGCCTAGAGTTGATTTGATGTGGGCGATTTCTAAACTAAGATTCCCTCTCCCCATAGATATCTAGGTTATGAGAAACTGACAAAGATGGACCAGCACAAACACTTATAGAAGTTCGAGACTGGTGCTCCTTGTCATTCATATTTACTGGCTATATCACCCGAATAACTAATGTAAGTACTAATTGGTCATTACTTATTAGAAGAGTAAAAAAAAGTGGAAAAATATGGATTTTACACAGTTGACTGATTAGCACCAATTTATAGTTACGGGAGTGTTTGTTTAACAGGGCTCTGGATGGCGTGACTTATGAGCAGAATCCTGGGCAAAGCTGAGTCAGAGCTGCTCAGTCAGGTCCATCTCTCACACAGCACTGAGCTGAAATTCAGTGTGAGCAACAACCCTCTATTTGAAAAGCACTTCATTTTCCCCAAAGACTTAAAAAAAAAAACCTTCCAGCCAGAAAGAAAGCTAAGAGCACTTCCTGCTATTACAAAGGACTAGGGTTCAGTGTCGAGCACTCAAAGCCAAATTTTAATTCCAGGAAATCTGATGTCTTCTTTTGGCCTCAATGAGCATCAAGCATATACTTGGTACACATACATGCATGCAAGCAAAACACTCATTTACATATTTTTTAATCTAAAATAAAAAATTTAAATAAGATTTCAAAATCTGAGCCTGAAAGTTCTGATTTATATGTATACTTTATCAAATATCAGAGGCATAAGATTTTTATACTGAGATTTATTTCCAATGTTCAGGTAAGCGATATAGCATGTGCTTATAACATGCTGTAAGGCCTTGGGTTCAATTCTCAGCTCCAGTTACCTCCCCCAAAGTGTATATTTGACTATTTATCATATTGTAGTAAATAATATAACAGCTTCCAATACAGAAATCCGCTGTTGGAATACAACCAACTATCCTCCCCACTGGGTAAAACTGGGGATGGTAGCAGAAAGAAGATATATAAAACAGTTAAACATCTTCAGTTATACACATATTGTTTATTAATTCCAGAGATCTGAACTGAGTACTTTCTATATGTCTTACTATTTCTAGCCAGAAAACTATATGTTAATCATAAATATGGAAAACCTTAAAACGTCTAAATCTTGTTGGAGACATAACTCTGTCCCACCATAAGTTATGTGAATGGTCTCTCTCCTTATGGCCAGTCAGTAAGTCACTTTTCCATTTAATTCTTAGAGCAACAAATTAATACATGAGATACTCAAGGTTCATACTGTACAAATAAGAGTCATTAAACATTTAATCAGCCCTACTATAAACAGACATTTCCAAAGTCACTGTATTCAAGTCACATGGAAAACCCCATTAACAGAGCTTACAAGAAGACCCTATAATGTGTTTTTTAATTTCTCAGTGGGTGGTAAGAAGGGTGATGCTAGATTTCTTAATAATTGTACCATCAATAAAGCAACACGGTTTGGACTGATGCAATCCTTTTACGGGAAGAGCTGATCATTTTTACATTAAGATGAAAACAAGGAAGAGGCTACACTAGCCAGCCACCAGACAAGCAAAGAGGAAACCTGGAGTACTATATTATAGTCACACCAAGTATTACACTGAAACTTCTTGTTTGTATGTTAACTTTTAAAAAGTGGTATTTTCTCTGAAGACAACGGTTTTTCCTTATAGTTACCATAGAATTTCCCACTCCTACATGATGGTAGCTGGAGGTATTAATGTTTTTCTCTTTCATGTGTCAAACCACAACAAACCTGGGGTTTATGGGTAGCTAGGCAGTTAAGTACTCCCCACCTTTGATCTACACAGATGCAGCAGAAAGCCTCCTCAGCTTCTGAGTTCATCTCTGTACTCTCTCAATGATCTGGACTGGGCTGTACAGAGCTGCCCAGGAAAGTGGCTAATGAGAGCACCAAGCTACGTGGCAAGCCCTGCAGCGGATGGTAAAAGACATAGCGAGCCACACAGGCACAGCTCCTAATTCCAGCGGCTTGTGTGATCAAGGGGTGACTCCTCTGGATTAGAAGGAAATGTCTTGCTTTAAATGTACGCTGTACTCTCCTCAGTGGCTACCAATAGACCTATATTTTCTAACTTCCAGATTTGAAGTGGATTTGTTTATTCTGAGACAGGGTCTCACTATGTCGGCCCTGGCTGGTCTGAAGGTCTTTATGTAGACCAGATTGTACTTGATCTCACAGAGATCCATCTCAGAGTGCTAGGATTAAAGGTATGCGCCACCACACTGGGCTCAGGCTAAAGCATTCTGAAAAGAAACTCATCTGATCATACTTCAGAGTGCTCCTATAATTAGGATGGAGGGTAAGCCCAGTTCCCTAAAGGTAGAAGAATCTAAGGGCTGCTTGTGCTTGCTTTCTGGCTTCTGTCTCTCCTAAATCTTTTGCTGATGAACTACTCTTGGAGTCAAGCGAGGCAGCACTGAGCTAACACGAGGCAAAACTGTAATCTAATCACACCCAACTTCGAGTCATGTTGTGGGTTCTGTGCTAACAAGGCCATTCACCTCTTGTTGCAGCTCTGGAATTTACTATACAACAGCTGCTATTCAAAGAACAACTCTTTCCAGTTTTGCAGAGAATGGCCTCACAGCTTCCAATAATTATACATGTATACATATAGGTATACATATGCACCCATGTGCTTATATGTGAGGGCAAACAAATAAAAAATTCTACTTCCATCCATAAAAATTCCTAAGGCATATTTATTGGAAAACCCAGCTAGGCCTGAGCAGGAAAGCACAGGGAGGTACTGACCCACACACTCAAATGACAGCGTCCTAACATTTATATTCTGGTAGGCACAGCCTGCGTAGCCTTGGGGAATGTGCACTGGACTTTCTATTGCGAAGGTACTGTAGAAAATTAAGAAGCGACTTGTCACCAACTAAGCAGCCAGGAACAGGAATAGCGGCGGCACCCTCTGCCGTGGGAGCTGCTAACAACCTTCAAAGCACTATACGGGCTGAGCAAGTCCACATGGTTAGAAAAATCATGTTCATATGAGCATCATCAGCTAGTCTCACTTCTCCCATGTGAGTGGTGTTTCCCAGTATTGTCTGAGCTATGCTTCAGCCACTCAAGGATTTCTAGAGGAAACACAACCTGGTGGACAGGAGGAGGATGAGAGGACCTACCAGTGTGAGGCAGTGGTGGTTACACTCTCTGGCAGCCCACCACTCCCTCTGAGCATGTCTCCACAGCTGGAGAGTCAAACAGTCTCTTAGAGTGCCCCAAGTCTCCCATTGTTCTTATGCCACTGGGCACAGACACTGTATAATTCAGTTCTGTCTATGTCCCCAAACTTGAGCCCTGGCTGCCCTTATCTGACAGTCTTCTAGCCCTCTGGTGCAGCGCCAGGTCTTCAGATGCCCGCTCCTCCCATCGCGGGCTCTATATGCTCACCACTGTTCTTGGACAGTCACTGAAAGCTTCTCCTGTGGGGAATTCCCTTTATCTCATAGGTCTTTGCTTCCTGACACCCGGGTCATTCTCTACAGTAATGACCAGGCTTCAAGCAAGCTCGGTCAACCATCTGCTCATTTATTCATCTCTGCTTGGGGGCTTTTCTTCCTGAAGTTCCATGAAGGTGAGGATTTCACTTACTCATTCTGCAGCCTCCGCACCTAGCGTGTAGTTAAACTCATTCAAGTGTTTAGGGAATGAATAATTCAAAAGAAAATTATCTTTTTAAAAAGATACTATTAACAACTTTATTAATATTAAGGAGGAAAGAAAGGACACCTCAAAATTTTTAGAGGATGGGATCAGAGAGTTTTAAATATACTGCTAAGGTGGCATTGTAGGCATCTATTTCCAGTATGTTTAATTTGTGTTTCACCAGTATAAGCAAGACATTTGCTCTCATTAGCAGTAGAAAGCCAGAGAGCTGTGGAACTACACAGGTTCCTACCTCCCATCAGGCAGCATCCATGGACCTAGCCAATGCATCCTCATTGCACAGGGCTCTGGACCAGGGAAGGATGATGGTGTACAGAGAGATCAGAGACACAACAGTCACCAGGCTGAGCAGACAACAGAAAAACCTGCAATAACTGTGAAATTGGAGACCTTGAAACTCAAGTGGGTGATTTGTAAAGTAGAACAAGAAATAACATTTTCATTGAGATGATTTTCCTAACTATGCCAGATCTTAAACCACTACTGAGATTTTACCACTACATTGATAGTGAAAAAGCTACACCTGGGGCACTGGGAATGAGTTCACTAATCATGTCTCCATTCCATTTACACTTGGTGAGAGAGGAGGATTATTGGAAATGTTTTCTCTTCCTATGATGGCTTAATAACTGGGTATGGAGGTATCAGTAGAACAAGCTTTTAAATCTAATATAAATAATAAGCTATTTACAATGTTAGGTTTAACCATGAATTGAGGACCACAGGCTGCTTGAGGCTGTGCTCTTCAGTAGAAACCTTCAAGAGACAGAGAATTTACAACTTATTTAAATGAAATACTTTATAATATGTTTGAAGATTTTTGAGTTACAGAACTTGTGAGATTAAAAAAAAAGACTTAGGATAACACACCTAGCCTGACATATCCAAGTACTATAGTTTATATGGCAACAGGCTTTTGAGTGCATTTGTTTTATATGATGGTTAAAGGAGCCTAAATTATTAAGTAAATATTTTAAAAATTCAAAAATAATACACTAATAAGAGAGATATTTACTGTTTTAACCTTTTTATATATAATTTATCAATCTGAGGGGATGTAGAATAACATTCAAATAGATCTTAACTTTTGGAGAACCGTAATAAAAAAGGGTGAAGGGTATTCTTATGGTTCATTGGGGGATGGAAACCTCTGTAATTTATTCATTCAATAACTATTTGTCCACCTGAGTTAATGTATGGGGGCAAAGATGATGCAGAGATGTGAGAGGAGAGGTCTGGTACCCTTCCTACTCCAGGAAAATGGACCCAAACGACTGCTTTATTATGAAACCGCAGCCTTACAAACTTAAATGGCGTAATTACTTTTTGTACTGCCAACATTAATAGTGAAGTAGGCCACAGAAAATTGCAAGTGTGAAAGTCAGGTGTGTCTGGGGGTAAAGGAATAAGTAGGAGCCTGGAACACTGGTGGAGGTAACCAAGCACAGTAAATTGGTCAGCTTCCTCCTGCCACGTGCCTATCTGTGTATCTAGCTCCAGGCAGACATCAAATGTACTTCCTGCTCAGTTTCTCTTGCACCGTTCACTCTTAAGAAAGGCACCTGCTCTCAGGGTGTTCACATGCCTCTTTCCTGGTCCTATTACTCACTGAGTACTGCTGAGTTGGTTTATTTAGGTCTAGAGAAAACAGTGCACCGAAGTTTCTCTGGCAAGTGGAGATGATACTGTCCATTAGGATAATTACTGCAGTATTTCAGTACACGGCAGCTCATCACGTACTGAATTACATCCTTCTATGGAAAAGAAGGGACATGTTATCTTAACATACCATGGAGCTATATCAAAGACTGAGATACGCTCTGGGAGGGAGAACATGCATAAAAATACTGAAAGGCAAGAAAGAACATGAGCATGTGATGGTCCTGGGTCACCTGACTTTCACAGGAACTTTTGAAACCTCAATTGGTCTTTAAAGTGAATCTCTTCTTTCATTAATGATAAAGCTGGGGTACCACCAGGCTCTGAAGTGAGGCATCTGCTTCTCTGAGCAACCGTAAGATGTCACAAGTATGCTTGGTAAGTATAAATGACATTACTGTGGACATCTAAGACACTGCAAAGAGTAAAGCAAGCAAGTGGGGATAATTGAGAGAAGGAAGAACTGTTCACAAATTAATTCTGAGGCTAGCGGTGTAGTTCCATCTCCTTAGCATACACAAGGTCCTGAGTTCAGTGTCACCTCCCCACAAAAGCTACAAAGTGATCTGTGTGCATAGCATTTGTATAAATATCACAGTATTCTACATTTCTACATGGATGTCTTAGTCAAGTCACACAACTACAATGTATCAGTAATTAAGATATAATTTATGGTAGCAGATTACCAAAGAACACAAGCTAGGAGAACAGGAACGACCTGCCTTGGGTTGGAGAGCAACAGGCTGAAACATCACTGATGGTGTTATTGTAAGTACCATTCAGGGTTATTTCTGTTTAATTTCATCCAATTGGGAAGAACTTTTGTTCCACTGTGGAACCATATCACCTTTAATAAAACATGACCTGTTCCAACACACTGGACTTCTTACCTACAGCTGTTAAATATGCAGATTAGGGTCAAAGCTGAGATTGGACTACAGACAGATGCTTGAAGCCTACTTGTGACTACACTGGCTGGCCCTGAGACACCATAGACTCCAGTCTATCCACTGATTACACTGGCTGACCCTGAGACACCGCAGACTCCAGTCTATCCACTGATTACACTGGCTGACCCTGAGAAACCATAGACCCCCCTCTATCTACTGATTACAATGGTTGACTCTGAGACATCGTAGACCCCAGTCTATTGACTGATTGCATTGGCTGACCTTGAGACACCATAGACCCCACACTATGTACTGACTATAGTCACAAAAGCAGGTGTTTTCTTCATCCCATGTTTCCACTTTTCATAGGCCATATGAGAAGAAGAGCAAAAAATGAGAATCATGATTTATAATAATGCTAACTTATCTGCCAACGAGAACTGCTGATAACTGAACTAGAAAATAATTAAAACTTCACTGGAACGTGTTCTATGTATTAGTTATTCTTAATACATATGGAGACCATACTATTTCTTATGTGTATTTTTCTGAAGTGCTGAAGATTCCCAAACATGTAAAGTCACCATGAAAAGCATAATTAACAACTAGAGCTCTTGTCCATTCGTAAAAAATAAATAAAATACATTCTTACTCATTTAAAGCAAGGCTTGTAAAACAGTCATTAGGTTATATGTTCCATTCATTTACTATGTTTCTTGGGGTTTTTGTTTGTTTGTTTTTGACAGAACGTCAAGTAGCCCAAAATGGTCAAATCGGCATGCAGCAGAAGCTGGCCTCGAATTCCTGACACCTGTCTTCACTTTCCAAGCGCCTGTCATCACTCCAGCTTCACTGGCATGTGCTCTCAAAGCGAGGGATTGTCCAGTCGGCAAAACTATAATTCAAAGATCCCTGGTACGTGAACACTTAACCCATGGTGAAACTTGTAGGGGGAAAAAAAGAGCTAAAGATTAGAGCCAGGACTATTTAATTAACTATTAGAATACTGTTGAATTCTGCTTCTTTTAGTTATGACTAGCACAGTTCAAACCATGTGACTAGTTGACAAAAGTGAGCATCACACAGTTTCTTAGCATGGCTTCTTTGAGCTCCTTCAATATTCAGTGATAACAGTCCAAAGCTGATCATTAGCAATAGGAAGCATCTTTATAAAAATCACTTTTGTATTCCTTACATTCATGTAGGTGCATGTTAAAATTACTTCCCTGTACAGAAAAGATAACCAAAGTCTTTATCCTTAAAAGTAAGCTGGAAGGGGACTGGAGGGTTGGCTCAGAGGTTCAGAGCACTGGCTGCTCTTCCAGAGATCCTGAGTTCAATTCCCAGTAACCACATGGTGGTTCACAACCATCTTTAATGAGATCTGATGCCCTCTTCTGGCCTGCAGGTAGAACACTGTATACATAATAAATAAATCTTAAAAAAAAAAGTAAGCTGGAAATATGTAATTAATTCTTGTTAGCCTACCAGTGACTGGCCCAGTAGGTACCCCCAAATCATCTGCATTTGTTTTCTGTTGAATTAAAAGCACTGCGTAAACTCTTTTTTTCTCACTGTATCCCTTTCTGTTGAGAGTTCTAAGGTCAGTTTTGTTTTTGTTCCTCTTTTGTACATAGGCTGGATAAGCAGGCAAAGTTGGTTTTTATTCTATAGAAATATTTCCAACTGAAGACCTGGATAATAAGAGCTGAAATTCTCCGTCTCTAAGAAGTAGACTGCATCACAACTGAGTAATTGCCATATAAGAACTAATGGATACATACAAATTAATTTCGGCCCACTGTTGTGTTATTTAATCTGAATCCTGGTGGCTCTTTCTTCCTCTCAGACCACTGGCACTGCAAATGGTTCACTGGTTCACTCGAACACTGACATTTTATTATAAAGACACATAATGGATTCAGGAAAATACGTACCTGATTGCACTTGCCGATAAGTGTCCATAGGAACCACTTGCTGAAGAGCTGCTACGGGAATTATTAAGAATTGTGACCAAGGAGTTAGGAGATGTTCTTATCATGGTCTGAAGGTCAAAGCTATGATCTGACAATGGCGAGATAGACAGTGTGCGTTTTCGGCTGGGTCTAGCTGACAGCCTGGGGCTAGGAAATCTGGTGCCTGTTACAAAAATAAAACAGAACTTGATTACCTACAGCCAGAATCTATACGTTATTGACTGCCACTTCTCAGGGCAAAAGGAGAGGGACAGGAGTTGGAGACTTGTGACAAGCATCTCTCCTCCCCCTTGTGATCTACTGACTACAATTGAGGAAATTAGGGCAAAATATTTATCTTCCAGGGGTTTACCTCAGAGGAGAGCTGTTTATTAATGTGCAGGCAAAATGATAAATTGCTCAACAAAAGGGAGAGACTTTTATGTGTTATCCTTCTCATTTCTAATGATTTATGAATCTGACAGCTGCTTAGATATTCCCATCATTAATTCACCACAAGCGACAAAGACAGAGGTTCCCACAGTTGCAACACAATGCCTTCTCCACTCTAACACACACCATTTTAAGGCAATGAGTTGAATGACAAAAACTGAATTAAAGCATGCTAAAATAAAGAATCTGGTGTAGTTATGCCTGCCTCTCTACGTGACGCCAGCAGCCAAATGCTCCCCGATAAACTTACAGCATCACTAAAACAATGTACAAAGCATTGCCCTGGCCAGTGGAATACAACTCGGGGTGATTTTGTACCCCATGAGGTATCTGACAACATCTGGTGGCCACAGTTCAGGGCATGCTATGGACATCTAGTAGGAAGAGGTCAGAATACTGCCAAATCCCTCAAGTGCACAGAGCAGTCCCATCATATAGAGCCATGGACTCAGTGGTGTCAAAATGGAGGATTCCTGTCCTAAAAGCCTTCTCATCTAAGCAGAGGTGGTCCATGTGCTCGACGATGGTGCTTCATCACCTTTCCAAGGTGGGAGGCATAAACTGTGCACACATGTCTGCGAGGCTTGATATCCCTAAGGATACTGATACAGACCTTTCTTCTCCATTAAAGAACTAAGAGTTTTAGACTTCAAGAGAAGTCCTCTGATGGCCTCTTAATCTGGAGGTTAGCAATTCAATTTAAACCCATGCCGACTTAATATAGTAGCTTTTAACTGAGGGGTTACAATTAAGTATGATTTGCACTCAAATTTGTTAGATGTCAAGATCTGAGTCTTAGAGTATAGTAGAGAATGCCACCCATTGGTCCATTCTTGCTTTTGGAAGATCAATTTATAAATAAGAGTCATAAAACTAAGACTTAATGAGAGGGCGAGAGGTAATCCTGCCAGATAAGAAGCATATCAATTTAAATAATTTTAAATACAAAAATAAAATTTTATGTTTCACAGCATGGGTATGACCCTTTACAGGATTGTGGCAATTTGGCCTTGCTCAGAAAATTAAAGCAGTAGACAAATCTTTAGAGAAAAAAACAACAAGCCAACTGAACTCCAGAAAATTCAATGGGAATATTTTCTTCAACAGAGATGGAATAATCTGTCGTGTTTATGTGTGTGAATTGAGGGGGTTCCCACTAGCCTTGAACTGACAATCCCCTTATCTAACCCTGCCTCCCAAGTACTAGAATTAAAAGTTTGCGTCACTACAACAGACCTCAGAGATGGACCACATACAGGATAATAATGCACCATGCTCTGAGATAATTTAATGAAACAGAATAGATGACAATGAAGGTTTTATACAGTCAATCTCAAAGCCAGACACAAGATGGTAACATCCATATGTAACGTTGTTCCACTGCTCTGAATGACAAGCATGGGACCGTCTCAATTGTTTCTTTCAGTCACATTTAAAATTCGTTCAGTCATTTAGAACAGCTTAGGGCATGTAAGTACAGAACAGTAACCCTAGCTCTGTGTACGCATTCTAGCAGCTAAGGAGCACCTTGTTTTGATCATGCCCTTTGCCTTGAGTAGAACTATCTTATTTTTACTCACTACAATATGCGAATTTCATCATATAAGTGTTTAATAGAGACATATCTGTCATCTCCAGACTACTTGAATGACAGACCAGATTTATTGTCAGTTTTCACATAACCCTTAACAAAACTATTTTGTTGGACTTGGAGTTAGAGGAAACAAGATGAGCTAGACGTTCTTCATCCTTGCCACAATCTCTGATTTTGTAGGGATGCTCAGGATTGACCCCAGCCTTCTAAACGGAGCCTCTCTAACTAGCAGTGATGCGGGAGATAATGTGATCTGATACCATGAAACATAAGTCTTATATCCTTATATCCATACATCCTTCAAAGTCAGGCTCCAGAGGCCTGGCCAAATCTCTCCACCCAAACTCCCAGGTCACAAAAGGACTGGCTGGAAAGGTCCTCACTGCTTCTCTCTCTCAGAACAGCCCCGGTTTAAGTCTCCTTCTGCTCAGATATATAGGACAGACTTGAGTGGTTCTTGCCCTCCCTTCTTCCCTAGGATGTACAGGCTCAAGGTCCCTCGACCTCTGGAACTATTAGAGCTATGGATATACCTGCTTAGACGAATGTGTTATACCCAATACTCTAGCTTCCATGTCAAAAAGTCACCCCTCACAAGTCATAGCATGTACTTTTGCCATTGAAACCAGAGTCCTGTTTATATTGTGCAGAGGTAGGAACTGAACCCAAGCCTTATATTCGCCAGGCGAACACTCTATCACTGAGCTATAAGCCCAGGCAGTCTTCACGCCACTCCAGCACAAGGAGTTCCAACCTCGTTTCTGCTAATTGTTTTGTTTCTCCATTCTAATAAAAATTTCTGACAAAGAAAGAGGAGCTTTCTTTTCATGTGATGAATGATAGAACATCTAAATTCCTACTTAATGACAGTCAATTTACCATATACTCTGGCAAATTAAAATTCCTTTAATTAGTTTTTACAAAGTAAAAGGGTAGCTTCATCCTTTATTTGAATAAAAAAAAACCCGCCACTGCCTGACTAAACATATTCTTATCAAATAGGGAAAGTAATGCAGGCTGACCTTCCAAGGAGTCTCTCTTATTTTAATTCTTTATTCGCAAATTTTCAAATAACTTATTTGCATAATAACGGTGAACTGTTTCCCCCTCAACAATTGCTAATTGAAATGTGGTTATGATGAATCTGAAACTTAAGCTCTTTATGCTACTGAGCCTAACAACAAAACCCCACAGAGGGTGCAACACAGTTCTTGTACTTTGTGTGTGGTAACAAGCTGTGCAATAGAGGCCAGGACCAGGCCACACTCCTTTGGGGTACACCAATGTGGTCCTGGGCGAATAGCAGACCCAGACTGTGAATTTTTATTTCCGTGTGGACCAATCATCCTCTTTCTTTCCAAAATCTGAGGCTTAGAGGCACAAAGCACACCCCTGACCAGGGTGACTTCCAATAGATTCTAGCTGGAAACACAAGGGTTAAGCATCACTGCTAGAAAAACCATACTTCCTGGCAGCTGGTTTTAGCCTCACTCTTCAAGGTCCTGCAAAAGGATATTCACTGAACATGTCCCCATCAGAGATGAGAGCTCTGAGGCATCTAAAAAGCCATTATAGGCCCATTGTGACCCAAAGGAATCCTAATGTGCCTCTAGGCACCCCTCAAGTGACATGCACATCACGTGATTTTTGTTTCCTTCATTGCCATGTACTAGAATTTGGAAATGCTTATGGATTTTTTTCCTCTTTGTGTTACTATTATGATCTTTTTAGCAGCTGCAAAGGGTCTTCATGAAACACAATTTTAAAATATAAGGGATATGTGAATGGAAATAAATCATTGTCTTACAGTTTCTTGGTTTTTGTTTTGTTTTGTTTAATGCTTAATTTCTAAAGAAAAAAAAATCCACAATACCATAGGGTGGCCATGCAAGCTCCATCCAGGGAGCAAATCTGCTCCTTTATTTTCATATCACAAGAAACTGAGCAGCATAATTTGCTGATCAGTTACATTTCTAGTACAGCTACCAAACTACAACTTTATGCATCTCTTAGTTCACCAAGAGGCAACAGGTCATCTCAGGCTGGCTCCATCTGTGGAACTGAAAATGTAACCCATCACAGAACCTTTGCAGCCTTCTCTCTATTACCTAGCTAGCATTTGTTACCCTCCCAGGACTCCATCACCCAGCGTCGTCACTTACTATCCATGGCATGAAGGTACTCCATGTGGATGGCCCCTGCACCTGCGGTGGCAGCTGAGGGAAGGATGTCCGCATAGGGGCTGCGCTGGCCTGTCAGCAGGGCCATCTGGTGATAGTATTCCGCAGGGCTGACTCCAGCATGAGGGGCTACAAGATGAAAGAGTATGGTGATGGTTACAAGAAGGAAAAGTGGCCAGTTTTTTCTTTTGGAGCATCCCAAGTCCACTTGCCATTTATCCTTCAAACGCAACTCTTTTATGGTTCCATGCAATAAAGCACGCCTAAGGATGCATTCACTGGTATATGTTTTTATTTGAAAGCAAAAACAGAGGAAAAAAATAGCAAAATACGTTAGAAAAGTTTTGTTCTTTGTTTAAAGAAATTAACATGAATTCAAAATGATTAAAATTTAAAATATATATGTAGTCATGTATCTTTCAAGATGGGACATACTCTGAGAAATATGTCAGTCACACAATTTTGTCATTTTGGGATCACAGAGCAGACACAGATATACTAAGAAAGCAGTGATGTTAACTAGACCAATGTAATTTACGGAGAGTCGGAAATACACAAACTTGTATCAGTGCTGGTACCAGAATGATGGCTGTCTGTAGATGGTCATGATTGACTCCTCCTTCTACAGAGAAAAGAACTGCCTATAGACAATTACTGTATGTTCATACCTCTTACAATAGTAGACAACTCAGACAACTGTGATATCTTTCCAGACATACCCAAAATACTTCCCTAGGCTCCTGACAGGAGTGTCTGAGCTAACACTCACTAACATGAGAAGTCAGGGTATACCAGAGAGAAAAGAGGGCAGCAGAGCAATAACGACACACAACTGAATGATAAGCTGCAATTTCATGTTCCAGAATTTAAAAGCTCCCTTTTTCCTCTTTTCCCCCCACTACAAAATCAAAAGAAAAATGTACCTATCAATCTGGAACAATTTACTGGCAAGAGGCAGCCTTACATGAGTAGGATAATAACTGGTTTCCACCTGCCAATTTACGTGCAAAAGCAGCAAGACACTGTAACAGTTCTGAGGGTGGCCTCTAGATGTTCAGAAACCTGGATGCACAGAGACTCCATGAGGAATCTGGGAAGCCAAAAGTAAAGTAATGTCTGTAAAGTGCCTAGAGCATAGCATTTGAGCAGTGGAGGTTTACAATGATTAGTCACAGGCAGAGAAATCCTGGCAATTGGTACTTTGAATTTGTATCCAGAGACAATATATTTTTATGCATAATACATAGCAAAAATGGGTATCTTTAAAGTACCAGATGACAAAAGGAAAATAGTGAAATTATTTGGTTGGGTACTGCGGTGGTTTGAGGGCGAATGATCTCCCCAAAGCATGCATGTTTGAATGCTTGGTTACCAGTTAGTGGAACTATTTGGGAAGGATTGGCCTTACTGGAGGAAATGTGTCACTGGGGATGGGAGTTTAGGTTTCAAAAGTTCACATCATTGCTAACTGACTCTTTCTGTGCCTCTTACTTGCAGATAAAAAAGCCCTCAGCTACTGTTCCATTATCATGCCTGCCTGCTTGCTTCCATGACGGTCACAGACTCCCTATGGAAGTGCAAGCCCCAATGAGTTCTTCTGTAAGTTACCTTCATACTAACAGAAAAGTAACCAAGACAGTTACTAACTGGAGCACTGAGAGGCAGGAACCAATCAGTCAACAGATGTTTTATTCACACTCATTAAATGCAGACAATGAGCATGATTTCCGAAAAATAACAATACCATGTCCTCAGTCAATCAAATTTCTACAAGCCACCTGCACCCTGAGCTTCTTTCTTCCTCACTCTCTTCATCTGTTCTCCTATGGTTATTTCTACCACCTTCCGTTCCTTCATTACAAAATCAAATTCCAAGAATAAACATTAACCATGTTTAACTTTTTGCAGGTTTTTAAAATGTGAATATTGCTCAGAAGAGAAAATATATCCCTTGGGTACCTTAAAAAATATTCACTACACTGAATTCTTAAAAGGAAGACATATGGGGTGCTAACTGTTTCTAGAAGGCAGATATTCCTAGAAATACACAAGAAGAGATGATTCCTCAGAAACTTCGTACACTTTGCCACTGGGCACAAACAGCCTCATAATATGATTCCAATGTTAGAATTAGAGGCAAGGAAGTCACAGCAGTTTGGTGAAATTAAATGCATGATATCTCTTCACTCTGCAATCACCAGCAGTGACTTATAATATGCAGCGAAACATGCACAGCCCCCAATTACTAAGGCTTATACAATTCTGTGTCTTAAGGCAGAGCGGAGCAGTTGTAGGCAAAGGTTCATGTGCTGATATACACATGAAAGATACAATGAATATTTCCCCCAAGTCTTAAGGAACAGGTTATATAACTTGACAGGAAGGTATGAATAACCAACTCCAATTTTACAAAACTATGTGAAAAGTTATCATCAGAGAACGAAACCTACACTTGACGCCTAAAATGAGCATCTTTATTTATTACAGAAATAAAGTCTAACTCTTTCTCTTTGCCCGCTGTTTAGTTTTACCTGAGAAACTCAAGAAATGAAGGCACACATAATATTGTCCTCTGCCCCACAGCTCTTGCTACTTACAATGTGGCCCACCATGGACCAAGAGCATTGACATCACTTGGACTCGGGTCTCCCACTCCATATTGTTCCAGCCCTATCAGTTTCATCAGGATCCCCAGATAGTGCATGCACAGTAGAGTTTGTCAAGCTCTTGCTCAGACACAAATCTATATAAACGTGTCTTTCCAACATACAGAACACAAGAGCATCCGTTAGAAGATGGGCAAAGCACTCAGAGAATTCATACAAGCATTGGGCTACCTGAGGGGCTTGTCTCATCATGTGGAGTGCAGAAGAGAAGCGTGTAACAGCAAGGACGGCAGTCAGTAAGACCTTACTTTCAGCCCCAAGTCACTTAGTTCCTCTGTAAACTGCTATCCTTACAGGAGAACCTAAACACTGCCCCCACAGAAGCGGCGCTGCAAGCAGGAATTAAACTCGAATTTTGCCCACTGCCTGTCATGTGGGACACCGTACCGTATATTGAACCTGCTGTACACAGTGCCACAGGGGACATGTTGGGGGAATCTATGGAAGAATTGTCTGAGACTTACCATCTGTAGGACTCAGCCCTCGGGCAGCTGAGATCATGGAGAGGGACGGGCTGCTGTGCAAGGAGCGGATGTAGTCCATATACGGGTTGATATAGGGGTGTGGGGGGCTGAAGGGGGACTCTGAAGCTGCAGTGGGGTTACGGTGTGGGGAGATCCTAATGAAGGGCAGGTCTGGATACGTCGGGCTACTAGATAAGGCAGAAGGCCTGGAAACAGAGAAGAAGAGACATACACATGAGATAAGCATCCTCATATATAAAGGAACATACATGTGTTCTTCACACTCTGGGGAAACATGACCGGCACAAACCAATTTTTAGCATTCTTACCTTTATATTAGGATGGTGAAATCCAGGTAAAAGAATACTATGAAATTAGCTGAGAAAGAAAACTGACTTCTGAGCTATTTCACAGTACTCTGAAGATACGTTTTAAAGAAAGAAAGAAAGAAAGAGAGAGAGAGAGAGAGAGAGAGAGAGAGAGAGAGAGAGAGAAACAACCATAGCCAGGTGAGTTAGTAGGCAACTGTAATACCAGAACTCAGGAGACCAAGACAGAGGATACTAGGTTCAAGACCTATAGTACAGTTAGTCGTTCAAGGCCACCTAAGAGACTCTGTCTCAAAAAACATGAATAAGGTTTGAGCTCAGTGATAGAACACCGGTTCACCATGTACAGGGCCCTGGGTTTGATCCTTAGAACAACACACACACACACACACACACACACACACACACACACACACACACACACACACACACCACACACACACCACACACACACACACACACACACACACACACACACACACGGTCATTAGCCTCTCTCATGACGAAAATCCTTTTAACAGCCCATGGACTATGACTCTATTTTCCAACTGACCCAAATATTCATGACACCATATAAAACTTACTTCTCACTTTATAATGTTTCCTTATTAAACACAGCAGAATTGATCTGGTTTGAGCCTTTAGATGGCAAAGCTGCCCCTAAGAGGGAAGACGCAAGGCAAGCTGAAGGTGACGCCAAGCCAGCCTACACCTGCACAATGCTCCCAGAGCTTGCTGCTAATAAAAACTGAGCTCCACTATTTAAAGGCAACCTCTCTATTCCACAAGGCAGTACTCAGAATTCTGCTGCTGCTCATTTTCATGTGGATCCTTACTAATTACGTTTAACAAGGAACAAACTGAGCATCTCTGGGCTTAGAAACCTAGAAAAATCAGGGTCTCATCAAACTCAGGCTTTGGTAAGCAAGGCAAACTGTTTGAGTCTTTGAAGTGCAAAGTCTATAATGTTCTCTATGTGCCTGATCTCAGAAAGCCCTGTCTGTAACTTCATCCTCACCACACACAGACATTCAGCCATGCCTGGCAACCCCAGGGACAGCCATGTCTAGAATGTTAAGGCTGGAGAGTCCTGTGCCACTGTGCTCTTTCCCGAATAGACTGTTCCTCCTGTGGATGATCTAGGGAACTGGGTGTAATGGGTTAAACTTGTGTATTCCCTGCTTCCTCATCTGCACAGGCCACGATCACAAGAACAGGCTCTGACAGAGACAGAGCCACCGAGAGCACATGTTTAGGAGTGAAAAAAAAATCAAGATGCCATTCCCACCCCTAACCCCCGAGAATCGAAGACACTGCCATTGGGCCCCTGGCCCTGACATCCTGTCAGAAAAGGATCATAATGGAAATAGCTCCAGCAAGTGTACTGGGCATGTGAAGCCAAGATCCAGTATTCTCTTACTGGAAACCAAGGTGAACTACGGTGCTGAAAGTACAGGGAGTCTCTCATTTGAATGTGTTACTCAAATGCTACTTCTGGTGAAGCACAATCAAACCCAGTTCCCAACATTTACACACAAAGGGTAAGAAGTCTCTAACAGAGAGTTCCTGAGAATGCAACTGTCTTAGCATACAGTAATGTCTAAAATTACACACACATAACAGCTTGAATATAACATGCGTACATGGAGAGTTACTGCATGCTATGCGACTTTATTTATGTGTCAATTTGAAGAATTAAAGGCCTTTATTCTACCTGACAAAAATAAACAAGCTGTCAGTCTCTCTCAGCTCTCTACTATAAAAGGAGTTTGACTCATGTCTCTGGACAGCCAGACTCTAACTGCCATGGGGCCTCTGTCGCTGCTTAAACCAAGCTCCATTCAGACATGCTACATGCTACACAGGAAGTTCACATTTTACCAAACATGCTACACAGGAAGTTCACACTCATTTCTACCAGAAAGAATGGCCAACCCTTCCAATTTGACTCAAAAATAATCCTTATAAAACATAGACCTCGCCAACCCTAAAATGATTCTCTTAATGTAGATATCTTATTCCCTTCTCCAATGTCCACCTTTCTTCCATCTTCACCCTCCCACTCCCCCAAGCTCTCCCCAGTCCTTCTCCCTTCTCCTTCCCCCTCTCCCCTTCCCCTGCTCTCCTACCTCCCATCTCTATCCCCGCCCCTGGCTTCCAACTTTTGCTTGATGATCCTGTTTGCTTCCAACTTCCAGGAGGTTCTGTGTATGCTTTCTTTGGGTTCACCTAGTTATTCGGCTTCTCTGGGCTTGTGAGCTAAGTGCTTAGTGACCTTTATTTTATAGCTAGGGTCCACTAATGAGTGAGTACATACCATAAT
>PVIU01019265.1:0-36806 GCA_004026605.1 Ondatra zibethicus
CTGCATAAGACCTGTACAAGACTAGACCCTCAGTGCTTACCTGCATAAGACCTGTACAAAACTAGACCCTCAGTGCTTACCTGCATAATACCTGTACAAGACTGACCCCTCAGTGCTTACCTGCATAAGACCTGTACAAGACTAGACCCTCAGTGCTTACCTGCATAATACCTGTACAAGACTGACCCCTCAGTGCTTACCTGCATAATACCTGTACAAGACTGACCCCTCAGTGCTTACCTGCATAATACCTGTACAAGACTGACCCCTCAGTGCTTACCTGCATAAGACCTGTACAAAACTAGACCCTCAGTGCTTACCTGCATAAGACCTGTACAAGACTGGTCCATGAGTGCTTACCAGAATAAGACCTGTACAAGTCTGTCCCATCACTATCAGCATGAAGGAGAAGGGATTAGAAAAAAAAAAGACATTACAGTAAGAGGGGGACTCTGCCAGGTGGAGGTGGTGTAAGACTTTAATTCCAGCACTTGGGAAACAAAGGCAGGTGAATCTCTGAGTTCGAAGCCAGCGTGGTGTACAGAGTATGTTCTAGGAGGAAGGTCGATGGGAAGAAGGGTTTCAGCAGGAAACAGAGAGGAATGCAGGATGAAAGTGCACAGAACACAGTGTGCACATGCAATAAATTGCCGAAAGTAAATAAATGAATGAGAAATTGTTTGAATTTATTTTTTTAAAAAAGATACAAATGTTCAAGGAATGCCTCACCTGGAGAGTTCAAGATCAGTCTGGGTGATTTAAGTAGTTATCTCCTCAAAATAACCAAAGGAAAAAGGTAGCTAGGGTGAAGCTCTTGCCTCCTGTGCACAAGGCTCCAGGTTCAATCTCTAGCGATGCAACATAAGTAAATAATGAGTGAAGAAATTCAACAAAAATTTCAAAAACTATACATTCCCATATGGTAAACGTTATACTTCAGCTCCCTGAACCTCAGAACCCACTCCTTTCTCAAATGTTACTCATCCTTTAAAGTATTCTGTCACTTATTACATTGTGGATAGTTTTGCTCTTTGAAACAGGGTCACATGTAACTCACCTGGAACCTAACTTGCTATGGAGCTGAGAATAAGCTTCAATTCCCGATGTTCTTGCTGCAACTTCCCACTTGCTGAGATTATAGACATGCAAATTTTTAATTCAGTTTGTCATACTAAGGTATTCCTTGAACTTTTGAGCTCCCTGAATAGCTGGGATTACTGGCCAATGTCACCAGATTCCTTATACTTTCTACACTACATTATAAGTAAGCTAGCAAAATTACTACTATTTTTTTTAACAAGATCTGCTGTAACCCAGGCTTACTTCAAACTCATGTAGCAGAAGATAATCTGCAACTTCTGATCCACCTGACTCGAACAGCAAAATGCCAGGATCAGGGATGTGTGCCACCATGCCCTATGAATATAGTACTGGGAATAGAATCCTGGGCTTTATGCATGACTAGGCAAGGATTTTACTGATGGAGCAACAGGTCTATTTCCTGCAGTTTTATACAAATCCAACAACAGAAACCCAAAGCACCAATCTAAACTAAAATGACACTATGGTTTCTTGTTTGTTGGTTGATTGGCTTTGAGAGTGGGAATCCAGTCCCAGACCCTGCATATATGAAAAGAGTGCTATGCCTTGAACTACTTCCCACCTTATGATGCTACTTAAAGAGAACCTTAATCCCTTCAGGACTCTGTGGACTCTGGAAACTGGAAGGAACATCAGTGAGAAAGCATCACTTGGATGTTGTGAGTACAGGGAAGAGATACCAGGTGGAGGCAGAGAAGAGTCACTAGCTACCTGGACAGACATGCATTGGGTCTTGGTCAAGATGGTATTCAAACTCTGACTTGTTCAGATAATTTAGAATATTTTTGTCTCTTTATCCAGTACCTCCCCTATTAAACTCCAGATTTTGTAATTCTGTAATCTTCTGATGAGAACAGAGCCAAGATCCCTAATACTTGACCTGGATGGCAACAACATCTTTCAATTGTTCACTTATTCTCTGGTTTATTTGTAGACTGATTAAAATTGTTTATGTAAAGAAAAAAGATATCAGAAATACCTGGAGCTTTCTCAAGATGATTTAAGAGGACAATAAATCCATTTGAGGATACTCTCATGAAATAACCTTAATCCTAGCTTGTGCAGACCACAGCGTGGAAGGGAGGGAAGTAGACGAAACGCTGCTGAAGGGAGAAAATAAAGTGGTGTTCAGTGCAGTTAAAGGTAAAGCTGCAAACTAAGATGGTGGAACAACCCAAATATTTAGTGATACAAAAGCCTCTCCAGTATAAAACTACAGACAACTGGAAAATAGAAGAAAGTAGCTAGAGTAGAAGCAAATGTCATAGAATTGGAAGCTCCCAGAACTCCACAGGTCCTCAAGATCTACACTGTATGCACCATGGATGAAGGCAAGTAGACGTGTGGAGGAAAGCAGTCAGGCACCCAAGACTTCTCTGAAGAAGAGGAGCGGTGTGGTGTTGTTTAACCATGGGGTCATGTCCAGCTATTTTTTTGTGAACATCAGACTGACTGGAAGTACCCATTCCTGAGTACTGAGACTCAAGGGTGTGGGCAACAGCAAACTCGGTTGGGAAGACTACAGGAGAAACAGAGGACTGGGAGTCTCTGAAGACAAAGAGTATCTTAGCGGGGTGTGGTGTCACACGCCTTTAATCCCAGCACTTGAGAGGCAGAGGCAGGTGGATCTCTGTAAGTTTGAGGCCAGCATGGTCTACATAAGTGAGTTTCAGGACAGTCAGAGCTACATAGTGAGACCCCATCTTAAAATAAATAAAGAAATGAAATAAAATAAAGAAAGTAAAGAAAAAATGAAATAAATGGAAGGTTCGCCTGAAGCAATTATTTTAAAATTCAGGGGGAGAGGTCTGGGAGAAAGCAGGGGATGTGACTGGTTCAGAAGCCTGAGTATCAAACACATCAACAACCTGACTAACAGTCCTCTCTTGGGTAGTCCCTAAGGCTACCCAAGGCTAGTTTGCTGCAAAGACAACACCACATGACATTAAATACATTTCACAGCAAACAAGCGGGAACACTAAGTCAAGCCAAGGCCACACATTCTGGGTAAATCCTTGTGCTAAAACAGTACCCTGTTAAGCTAAACTGAACAAACATTTTTCCACACAACACACCCAGAGGATTAATGGGATGGATCGCACTAGACATCCAGTCCATCTGCAGTGAAGTATTTTAGCAACCACATTATCTAAACCCAAACTAATCGTTTTCCTTGCTCTTCTGGAGTATGACATAAGAACCTACACACTGTGTGTCTGCTCTACCACTAAGCTACCTCCTCAGTCAAAGACTGATTTTTGTTAAGCTTTGTTAAAGGCCTTCTTCTTGGTGACTTTTTAAAAACTTCCAGTTTTCCTTGGAGTCCACTCAAAACAGAGTTATCGAAACTTACCGTTCATGAATCTGAAATGAAATCTCCGGCTTTACTTGCATTTTAAATAGCTATTTATAAATGTAACACATAAACAATTTCTTCCTGTTCTTGTTTGCTCCCCTGCTGCTGTGACAAACACCATAACCAAAAGTGACTTGGGGAGGAAAGGGTTTGCTTCAATACACAGACTCTCTCCTTGAGGCAACATTGGGGAAACTGGAGTCCCCTTGAAGCAAGAATGCTGCCTAATGGCTTGCTCACTGGCTCAAGTTCAACTGCTTTTCTTATACAGCCCAGACCCATCTGCCAAAGGATGGTACATCCCACAACAACTAGAAATGTCAGTGAGTTAAGTTAGTATCCTACCCGGACTTGAGTGTTTAGCCCTGTGCCCTGAGGTTATACTTCACACACTATAGCTGTAGTGAAGCTTTGTCCCGAGCCTGCACAGGTCTGGCCCGTTCACCCAGCAGGTGAAGGCTACCCTTTCCACCATGGTTTCTCTACCTTCCCACTAGCACAAAAGTGATGAGGCCAATAAATCAGAATGGAACTTCTGAAACTGTGAATCAATATAAGTTTTCTACCCTTAGGTTGGTTAACCCAGGCATTTTGCCACAGCAATGAAAATGACTAACCCAAGTACCCTTTGGGAATTTCCTTAAGTATGGAGTAAATATCAAAAATTAAAAATAACAAACACTTCAAAATAAAATTCCAACCTCAATCTTGTAGAGAAAGGATAAAATTACTAGAAAAGATAAATTGAAAAATCAAGTGGTAGTTCATATTAAAAAAAAAAAAAAGACCAAACCAAGGAGCTTTATCTAAAATTGTGAAGCCAGTGACAGGCTGAGCGAAAAAGAGACAAGAACCATCATCAATAAGATGCTGAAGACTATAGACCAGGCTACAAGTGAAGGGAAAGCAAGGGGTGGAGCCTGCAAGGGTTCCAATGCCATTCTCCCCTGCACAGAGAGAATGCTGAGAATATAATGGGTGTTCAGGAAAAGAAGAAACATACATGGGGGGCCAAGGCAAAGCATAAATGAAAATACAAACACAATGTAATACGCCCATCTTGGCCAGAGTTCAACACAGTTTGTGAGTTCCTGAAGCTTGGTTTATTGAAAAAAGTATTTCTACTTGTATTAAAAATTACAAGAAATTGACAGAAGTAGAAAAATAAGCATAGAACATGGGCCCTCACCAATCTTTTCAGTCTCAAGCTTATCCTAGTAAACAGAATAAAGTGGCACTTCCTGTTGTTTATGTAAGATTTCTAAATACACAAATGATGGAATGGCAGTGTTTTTAAGTGACATAGTCCTAAGTGATATGGGATTTCTTCCCCTCTGTATGCTGTGAATGCCATTGGTTAATAAAGAAACTGTCTTGGGCCTGTGCAGGGCAGAATAGAGGTAGGCGGAAAATCTGAACTGAATGCTGGGAGAAAGAAGGTGGAGTCGGAGAGGTCATGTAGCTCCAACAGAGACAGATGCCGGATGGAACCTTGCCAGTAAGCCACAGTCATGTGGTGATGCACAGATTAATAGAAATGAGTTAAATTAATATGTAAGAGCTAGCCAATAAGAAGCTAGAGCTAATAGGTCAAGCAGTAATTTAATTATTACAGTTTCTGTGTGGTCATTTCGGGGCTGAGCAGCTGGGAACGAACAGTGGCCTCCTTCTACACCTAAGTGTAAAATTCGTTTCTTCATCCTTGGCTGCATATTTCATAATTTAAATTAGCTGGATGGTATTTATCTGGTCTCTTAAGAGTCCCGTTTGTTTGCAATGGGTAATTCAAAGTGCTGAGGGACCCTCATATGACACTGACTTTACAAACAGCTACAACAAATGCTATAAAAGTAATTATTAAATCTTTACTGGGAAGCAGTGGAGTTAATATTTTTCAGACAAAAGTAATTATTAAATCTTTACTGGAAAACAGTGGAATTAATATTTTGCAGACACACTGTAACTGCCATTGATTATTTTTATATACCTTCAAATAAAATGTTTCAGACAAAAAATAAAATATATCAAGTGTTATAAGGAGATATGTACTCTGTCAAGATAGAAAAGAAATTGAGAGAAAAACAACACACATCACACATACACATACTACATACCACACACACACACATCACCTGTGCATACTACACACCACACAAACACATCACACTCTACCTACACACAACATACACAGGTTTCACAAACAGACACATATACCACATTTTACAGAAGCTAACCAAGTCAAGAAAAGGGGAGTAGGAAAATTATCCTTTGCACTATCTTCTTGACTCTGGTGGTGGCCCTTCTTTCCCACAGATCTCAGTGGTTCTCCAGAAGAACACAATGAACAGATGCTGGATGAGTACTGCCCTCTGGTGGTGGAGAAGCTCTGTTCCCAGTAGGATCTTCTCCCAAGTTACCCAAGTTCTTTTTATTTATGTTCCATAACTTTCCAAAGTTCTTTTCATTCAAAACTCACTGTGTGTGGGGGGGGGATGGGGAACAAAGAGGGAAGAGGAAAATCAATGAAAATAAATTTTATTTGAAACTATCATAATGAAACCAAATACTGTAGATGACATTGGGTGATAACTTTAAATATTTTTAACTCAAAGCAAAACAGAACCCACTCATCCACGTTAGTCTCTCCCACCCTCCTTCTGCCATATAAGGAAGCAGCTAAAAGGTACCATGTGTGAATCAGGTGTCTGACTCTTTTCAAACAATAAATCTTCCAGTATCTTAACCTTGAACTTCCCAGCCTTCAGAATTACAAGAAATAAACTGTTTAAAGCATCCGAATCCCTGGCACTCTGTTACGACAGCCCAGACTGACTAAAGCCAAAGTGTCACATGCACATGCCTTTGCCCCGGATTCCCCCAGCTTCCTCACCGTAAGACCTGGCTTTCTGACATTTCTCCAAACACTTCCTAGAGCCCTCTGGATGCATGTCCTTAGTCTCATGTATAGTCTATCAAATGACTCCTTCAGTGGCCTCCAAAGTGACAAAACAGTTTCCCATCGATGGAACCCTCCAATACTATGAAGCGAAATACATCTTTCCTCTAATTCCTCCAGGGGTTCTACAACAAAACCAGAAAACTAGCACAAACTGCCTCCTGAAGACACCAACTAAGGAAGATTTTCACTGGAGAAAGAGCCTGTGCGCAGTACCGTGCTAGACATGTCACAGGCTGTCACTTATTTTCAGGACCCATTCTTCTATCCAAAAAGGCATGATGTACTGTCCTGTGAGGTGCCTTTGCTCAACTCCTACAGTCCTCTTAGAAGGTATATAAGATCCAAAGTTTACTTGGTCTTTAGATACCCACTGTTCCTTCCCGTGATGCCTCCCTGCATGTGTTAAGTCTGTCCGGATTTCCTCTTGGTAATCTTTCTACTTACTGTCAGTTCATTTCATACTCAATGACACACTCTTCAGACGGCAGAAAACAGTCCTCCCCTCCACTATATATCCAAGATTTTGTTTCTTTCTCGTGATGGGCATTGACTTCGGGCAGGCCAGGCAACATTCTAATCTCTACAACTGCAGCCCAATATCAATACGGGGAAAACTACTTCTACCTTCTCCCACTTTTCTGTTTTCTATCTGTCAGTCATATTGTGTTAGAGGAGTAGGTACAAAATTAACATGAGGGGATGAAGAAATGGCTCCACACTTAAACCTTGCTTGCTGCTCTTGCAGAGAACCCAAGTTTGTTTCTCTTCACCCATATGGATCAACTCACAATGCCAGCAAATCAAGCTCCAAGAAATCAGTGTCCCTTTCTGTCTCTGTCTCTCTACCTCCCTCCCTCTCCCTCCCCATCTCTCCCTTTCTCTCTCTCCATCTCTCCCCCTCTCTCTGTCTCCCTCTATCTTCTCTATCCCCCATCACACACACCAAATAAATTATTTTCTAATAAATCAAAAGATCAACATGTAAAAGAATGACAATTGTCATTAAGACTGGAAACCCCACCCACCCATGGCTATTTAACAAAGCACAGCATGCCCAAAATCTTCAAATGTGCAAGAAGATGGGTGCAATGTAACTAACCTCCAGTCATGCTGCTGGGGTCTCAGGGCTTTGAGTCTCTCACCTGCCCTAACTCTTGAGTGCACTTTGAATTCTCAGCAGTGCCTTGCTATGTCTTAGTGAATTGCCTCTACTCCTATCACTGTCTGTGGGGACACACACAGACGTGAGCCTGTTCCACCTTGACTGGAGGTCAGAGAGTTGGAGCTTATTTTTGCTCTTTCAAAGTTGTTGATAACAGGTGTGGCTACAAAACAAGACAGGCTGACCTAGGATGTGGTTACTTGGTATTTTGGGCATTTAGATGGCCCATAGATGTGGATCTGTTCCACCCTGACCAAAGGTCAGAAAATTCAAGCTCACTCCTGTGCTTCTTCTTTTAAGATAGGAGGCTTGACGTAGGACGTGGCTGCCTACAGGATACTTGGTAAAGGGTGTGTTCACTGCATATTCCTGCCCCAAACATCAAATATCTTTAGGCGGGAAATAATGGCTTGATGTCTCAGGTATTGAAGCCAGTAACTGTTCTGGTTGTCCTTTGTGTCAAGAAGCCGTTTGCCTTCTTCCCCATTTTTTGTATTGGAGTATAAAAGTGTATGGAAAATAAATGTGGGCAAATTCAGTATTCACTGAGTGGCCCTCTTGTTACCATCCTGTGCCTCTGTGTTTCTTTCATATCTCTGCTCCTCTTACCTAACATTTCTAATACACATGCCCCTACCCTGGAATATATGAACCCGTCATGGCTGGGACTGCGACAGAAGTCACCCCAAAAGGTGGCTTACAACAACTGCCCCTAACAGATTCTTGTTCCAGTTCCTTCGTCCAGTACACAATTATTTGACGGTCTCAGCAGGCATCCCTCTCTCTCCACTGAGATCCACACCTGTCACTGACCTCCACAAGCTGTGTGCTCAAGACAAATTCTGAAAACAAGGTTTCACGTCAGAAGGAATTTTGATGCAAATAAGGGGCAGTAGACTACGGAGCAGGCATCTATAAGGAAACATCTGTGTAAACACACCATGGGCTCCACGGCCCCTCTTGTTGACAATGTTGGAAGCCTACTAGAACAGGCAGATGAGAAGATCAAAATGTCTTTTCCAGACTTTCATCTTTTAATTAGTCTCTTTCTGCTGTATCCCTTTAGATGACAATAGTGGAGGATGGGGCTTCACTTTCACTGCATGCAAACATGAGTCAATTTCTAGCTGGAAGGGGGAAATGCTCAAACATGTGGCATAGCAGCCCCATTCCCAGAGGCCAGCAAGATTCACAGAAAACGCACCCGGACTACTGCAAGTCCACATCTGTCCTTGACAGGATGCTTACTGATTCACCTCAATGCAAAATTAAATAAAGGCAAATTCCACAAAACTATAAATCAGAGGATACTAGGAGAAAAGTTTTTCTTATTATCAAACAAATTCCAGGGAAATTCCCAGCATGCTAGATAACTAATAAGTCAAGGAAAATGTTTTAAATTTCCAGTATCGTTACTTCTAAATAATAATTTACAAATTACTGACAGTAGGCGGAACTTAACATGGTAACCCAACAATTCTTAATGTCAACCAAGAGCAAACCTTGAAGGGACCTCTATGACGATCGAATACTTGATATTAAAAGCTCTTCACAAAAGAATAAATCCTCATGCAAGGATGACCAAGAAGCCCCATCATACAAAGAGGCAGAGACCTGTGGACAGCAATGAACAATTTAACGTCCCAAGTTCAAGGCTCCTGCTTCCCAGCTCTAGCTCAGACTCTTGCCAGCGATGCAGAGAACTGCTGAGCGCCTTATTATTCCAGCAATGCAGAGAACTGCTGAGCGCCTTATTATTCCAGCGATGCAGAGAACCGCTGAGCGTCTTATTATTCCAGCGATGCAGAGAACTGCTGAGCGTCTTATTATTCCATCGATGTTGCCCAAGAAGACTGACCAACTCCCATACCTTAGCAGTAAGACTTTCTGCCTTGCATAGTTAAAATTGTAGAAAGTGGAGAGAAGAAAAGAGAGGAGGAGGAGGAGGAAGAAAAGAGAAGATGAGCTTTTATATTAAATAAGAATAGTAATACAGGCTATAGTAGCCCACATCTATAATCCTAACATTGGAGATTAAGGCAGGAGGATTACCATGAGTTCAAGGCCAGCCTTAGCTATATAGCAAGTACCAAGCCAGCCAAGAATGCAAAGCAAGACCATGTCTCAAAAAATATATAACAAAGAGTAGCAATAATTGTTGCTGGGACACAAGTGGGCATCTATACGCAAAATGGACAAACATAAACAGCAACCCCTACTTTTCACCTTACATGAACACAAGGCAAAAGGAACCTTTAACTTCCTTGTAAAATCTGAATCTATGAAACTTCCGAAAGGGAACATTAGGAACGTTGAGCAAGCACATCCTTCATCCTAGTACTTGGAAAACAGGAACAAAATGATGACTTGTTCAAGGTCATCCTCAACTACAGAGCAAATCTGAGGCCACCCTGAGATATATGTGACACTGTTTCAATAACCAAAAGACTATTTTTTAAAGCACTAAAGATCTTAATGGTTTTAGTTATTAAAAAAAAACAGATACTATCTAAAGCCACAATATAGAAAAAGGAAAAATACATATTTTTCCAGATGAAAGATACTCTACTCTTTGAAAGATATCAAGAAAAGAAGGTAAATTAAGCCACTGGGAGAAATACTTGCAAAACACATCTGGTGAAGAACCAATCCAAAACTACCAAAAACAATCAAATTTAAAAGATGGGCATACAAGGCCAGCAAGGTGGCTCAGGAGGAAAAGGTGACTTTCAACAAGCCTTTTGGGAGGAAGAAGGGTGTGAGTGCAAGGCCTGTGTGGTAGTCAAAGGATAACTTGCAAGAGCTGGTTCTCTCCTCCCACCGTTTGTGACCAAGAGATCAAATTCAGGTGGTTGGAACCACCCATGATAATAAACCCTGAACCACCCTATGCCCCTCACATCCTTACTCCAAACAAAATCTGAACCGTCTAGATAAATTCTTTGCTACTTACTATTAGTAAACATTATTTCATAGCCACTGGTACCTATCAGCCATTTCCCCAGACTTCCACAAATTACCACTACAGGAAAGGACCATCGATTATCTAAAGTCCAGCAGAGAATGCAAGATGCTCAAAACAAATCATCACTAAGAAGATGAAGGTTAATGGCACCTACTGTTACTACCACCTACTAGGGCAGCTTTGAAGAACAGGAAATGGTGACAGAGACCTCCTAAACAAGGAGGACCTCTTGCCCTTGACAACCAGCTCTGCCTTAGCTAGAATCTGCTTATGATCTTGGTTTGATGGACAGTACTGACTGCGTCAAAGATATAACCAAAAATGTTTAGGCTCACTGGTTCACGTCTGGTGTCTTGCTATCTCACTTCAGATTTCCCATAGGGACCTTGAGCACAGAGCCTGGAATCTGTGCAACTAGATACTTCCTTGGCACTTAAAGATGTGCACCAAGAACCCCAGTCCAATAATCAGATGGGAACATAAACACCTCATGGTTGAGCCAACTGGCCAAACCAGGCCATCCAACGTGCCTCACTCAACCCAGGAAAGCCTGACAAATTGTAGATAAATACCCACCACGGGAAGAATATTTTTGGGAGCCACTCTTGCCATACAGGAGTCCTGCTTGGCAGTCTTTTGTAATAAAACTCATTCCTAAAACTTACTCTTGCATTGTACCAGGTTCTTTTTCTTTTGGGCTCCCAAATCATGACACAGAGACTTATTAGCTATGATTGCTCAGCCTTAGCTTATGCTTGTTTCTGCTAGCTTTTTTTTCTTTAACTTAAATTAACCTGTTTCTCTTTATCTATGTGTTGCCTCGGGCCTTTTTGCTTTTTCTTTCTGTACATCCTTCTCCGTCTAGCTGACTGGTGGCTACTTGGCTTGCTGGCTCCAGGCGAGTCCCTCCCTCTCTTCTCCTTGTTCTCTCCTCTCTTCTTTTTTCCTCTGCAGCCTAGATTTTGCCTCTTATTTATTCTCTTTGCCTGCCAGCCCCGCCTATTCTTTCCCTGCCTAAGTAATGGTCGCTCAACTCTTTTTTAGCCCAATCATCTGCCTTAAGCAAGCAAGGTGCAACAGCAACACATCTATTCATACTTAAACAAATGCAGTATAAACAAAAGTAACACACAGTTAAAGTAATATTCTGCAGTATAAACTAATGTAACACATCTTTACATAGTTAAGGTAATTTCCACACATTGCACTGTATGAAAATTCATTCTTCAAGAAAAGGGGCTTAGAATCCTCCAGCTGGAATTCTTCGAGTGGTTGGCTATTGATTGTCCAGGGCCCTAGCCTTAAAGTTATGCTGACCTACGTGAAAATGCCTCAGTCATACTCAGGGGCCCAAGTTCTTCCCCATTTTCAGAAGCTCAGCGTAGTTTCAGCTCCTGCATCACTGAGCAAGCACCAAAGCATTTGTCCTTGGGGATTCTACTGGTGGTCGCAGTCTTTGAGGTGTGGATGCTTGTTGCTGAACTCAGAGCCTCCCAATACACTGCTGAGCTATAGCCCAACTCCTGAACCATCTTTAAATACTTAAGGTTTCCCACCTCTGTCTCTCTCTGTGGATCCAGGTTGATGGGATCTGTTCTGGGGCAGAAGCTCTCCCGACTGTCTTTTAGAGTCACTGTGAGCTCCACTATGGCACAAGCTGACAACGGCTTTTCACCATGTGCCCACCTGTCTCAATACTTCCCAATGTCTACAGCATCTCTGACCATTGTCAACACATCTCTGGGTTGCAGTATGCGTACCTTTTACCGTCTGTAAGGTTGCAAAGCCTTTTCTAGAAGGAGAAAGGTAAATGGTTGTTATCTCTGGCACAGGCGTTGTACCACCAGTATCTGATCCCAAAGGAAAGCTTCTCCGCTCTCACATTCAAAGCTTCCCTTATGGACCTAAAGTAGTAATCCCGACCCACAGGTCCAAGCATTTGATAGGTTAAAAGCCCCATAAGAAAGCTCACAACCATCCAAGAATCACCCTCTTATTACAAAAGGTTTTTTTAAGGCAGGGGTGGTTTAAAAAGGAATGTGGAGACTGTTCTCAACTTATTTACCTAGCACCCCTCTAAGTGGCTAAAAGCTCCTTTAATAATGCAGTGCATTCTCATCTTTGTTAGCCAGTGAAAGGAGGCTTGGATTTCACACTCACATTCAAGGGTAGCTGCTGTGGAATGCATTAAAGAAGGAATGTTTTATCCAAAGCTGAACAACCCTAATCTTCAGGTGTGGATGGACACAAAGAGAGAGATATTCGCAGAGTTCAAGAGAACCAACAGGCAAGAAACCCTCACTCCCGCTGAGGTGTTAGATTTCCTGCTACTCTGTTTAGAGAGGAGCCCCCTCTCCCCCTCCCCGCCCCCACACCCCAAGGACGGAAAGTATTCAGACTCATGCAAAGAAACTGGGCTGAGAGAATTTACTCAGTGACTGCTGTGGTCCAAGCAAGATGCTGAGGGCATCTTCAGGAGAAATGTGGTGACATCTAGCATCACTTACATATACATACCTGCACATGTCTATGTAATACATGTGTACATACAGTTATATTTGTGGCCTGGTTTTACAGAAAATCTTTTTCAGTTCTGTGTAGCTTGTGGAAACATTTACAAATCTTCCCCATCTCTTAATTATTGCATGGCTTCTTCTAAGTTCATCTGGGGTTTATAAACTTATAAATAGTATGTTAATTTTATAAGCTGCTCTTCAACTTCGCTACAAGTATTATATCTCATTGGTTGACTTCTTCAACTAACTTAGTAACTGTCATTCTTTGTCTAAAATTTAGTTTAGATTTAAATATTTAAATCTCTCTCTTGGAAAGTTCATTTACCACCTCAGAACTTGTCTATAGCGACAAAGATGACTTAGGGTTTCCCTTCTTGGCTCAGAACTTGGAGCAGTACTGTCAGACAGAAAATACCTCCCTCCCCTAACAGTGTGTCCCAGTTCCTCTTGAAAGTAAAAACACTTTGCAAAGATGAAAGGGAAGGGTGCCTATTGGGAAGAAGATCAATTTCCCATGCAAGTTTATTTGGACATTATTCATGAAAACACTTGTTTTATAATAATATTCTGCATGACAACAGATTTTATGGTTGCGAGGAAATAGAGGATACAACTGGATATGTTCCTATAATAATTTAACATGCAGATAAAAACATAAACCAGGATAGGGAGTTGAGTGAGTTCTGGAACAAGGCGTTTCTTGCATACTATTTGCTTTGATATTTGGTAGCTTTAATCTAGTCATTTCAATAAATTACCACCTGACTTTCTCTACAACAAGTGTCAGTATTTAAAGATTGGATGCTACTATTCCATAACTTTAATCAGAATATTGTTCAAATGAGTATTTTCCAGCTCATTGGAGGTTTTCTCTCCCTTCAAAAACCGAGCTAATATAAAATGAAAAGACCAAGATGCTTGGTTTAAGGTGCCATCGCATTTCAAGGTCCTTTTGTGGCTACTCCAGCTCTTGAGGCAATTTGGAAAACTTTTAAAAAACACTCTTAAAGTAACGACTAAGAATTGAGCCCTTCCCTTCAGTTGCATGCTTCTACTGTGTTTACCAGTCAGCATACACAGAAGTACTCTGACCTCTGCTGCCAGAAACTGGAACTTTTCTCGTGCTTTGACTTCAATTTTATTTTTCAGTAAAATGCACAGCACCCATAGTAGCAACTATGATCCTGTAATCCATAGCTTCCTCCTGAACCCACAGTGCTAAGACATAATTCCAACGCTACATGTTGGCTTGATGATAATCTTTCTAACGTTTTTACAAATTATCAAGGTAAAGCAAGTCTTTAATGCTGTTGATTGGTGTGTATTTTATAGAATGAGCATTTCTTAAACTGAAGTCAATCAGTATGTTCTGGGAGTCAGAAATACACACACACACACACACACACACACACACACCCTGCCCCTGAAGCATTCTTAATTTCAGATTCAAGTGTTTAAGAATTAAACAATGTGAGATTTGTTAAGGCCACTTCCCTCTATTGTTGTTTATTGAAATTTCCAAAATAATATTTCAATAAAGCAAAAACACAAGGAAGTCGTGCATTTAAATTTCGGAAATTAATTTGATATTGAATGGACCATTTTACAGGGAACTTTTTATCGCTGAAAAAAATCAAGTTCAAAGTTTAAAATCAATTAAGAATCAAAGAGGAAACCACTGATTCCCAAGCTCCTTTTGGTTTACCAGTGAGTTTAAGAGCTGGGTTAACTATAATGCCAAATAGATATTCAAGCACTAAATGACACATATGTGTTGTCAAGATGGCTCAGTGGGCAAAGGAGCTTGCTGCCTGGCAATGCATGCCTGATGCCTTCGGTGGGATCCCCAGAACTTCTAAGCTCCACATATGTGCCGAGGTATGTGCACCTACATATACACATACACCACACACACACAACATATATAATAATAATAGCAATAATAAATAGATAAATCTAAAACTAAAACAAATATACAAATTGTGTATGGAGCTTAGTTGATAGAGTGCTTGCCTAGTGGGTATGAAGCTCTGAGTTCAATCCAAGCACTACTCGGACTAGCACTTGGGAGGTATAGGCAGAAGGACCCAATGCTAAAGGTCACTCCCAGATACATACTGAGTTTGAGGCCAGATTGGGACACATGAAAACCTGTCTCAAATTTTAAAAATAAAAATTCAAGTCATAAAAGCATGAGTAACTATGGCTTTCTATTTCCCTTCAGCATTTTTTTTTTGTGTTTTGTTCTATGGACATATGTTCTCTTTATAATCATAAAATATTATCCTTTAAATTCCCGCTTATACCAGAACTTAGTATACAACATCATATATACACACACACACACACACACACACACACACACACACCTAGAGAAATAAGAAAAAGAAAAACAGTTAGGTATAGCTTAAAAGACTGTGATCGATTTTGTTTCAAGGATCTAGAAGTCACAGAAGTAAACAACCCCAGACGCCCTGAGGGCCTCAGGTACTCTCTGTCCTTAGCCAGTCAGCCTTTGAGAGTGTGAGGTCAGACAGAGCATGAGGTGAGCCCTGGGTATCTGCCCCTTACGCTCTCCTTCAAGTAGGAAAGAAAAGGCAGAGTAAGGCCAAAGGGGATGCTGGTATTCCCTCCCTCTTGGCTAGCAGAGCAGTGGCTCTCCTGGAGGCCAGCTCCATTAGCCTTTGTGACACATGGCCACCACTAGCACCAAGAGAGTCCGTGAGGATGATTTTAACATCTGGATTGACTAGCATTCTCATCAGTGTCAGGGTCCAGACAGTTCAGAGGAGAGAATGGGCTTTGGAAGACTACTGCACGGTAGCTGCCATGGATAAATCACGTGAAAAGGAAGGGTAGGTAGCCATATGGGGGAAGGAAAGTTAGATCGCACCTTCTACTTAAGACCAAGCACATTCTGATTGACCCAAAGCCAGGCAGGTTGCAAGGGAACTTGCTATTTAACTGGAAATCCTGAGCAAAAAGTTTGAGAAGGGTAATATCCAAAATGTCTTTATCACCAGTTCAACAAGCTGTACATTTGGAATTTTGTTAATGTGTTTGCTTTCTTTGGTTTTTGGCATTTTTACATGTTCACTATAAGCTGAGAAGTATGAGGGAGGGAGTGGGAAGACAGCTCAGGCCTGGGGGAGCAGAGCTGACTAGCCCACCTAGTCAAATCCGTAAGCTTCCCTAGATAGAACATCGCAACTTTGGGCCTCCTAGCCTCTATATGGCATAACCTCCATTTGTTACTAGTTTCTCAGTCAATGGTATTCAGTTCCAGCAACAACAACAACAAAAAATGGACCAATAAATAATCTAATAAAACTACTTTCGTAGCAAGAAAGCAGTCCTGAAAGGGAAGAAGGAAAGAGATTCCACAGCTGCAAAAATTTTATACTTCCCCACCGCTCTTGAACAAAGGTTTGGGCCAAGAATGGGCAAAGCCTCAAGAAGCCAAACCTGCAGTGCACACAAAATGCAGTCTTCACCACCACCCTCGGGGACATTCAACGGTTCGGGCTGAGCCGAGAGAGAAACCTGGAGCCCAGAGATGTTCTCTCACCCTTGGCACCAAGGCCACCGTTTCCAGCAGTCCTTGTCCTGTCCTGTAACCTGCAGCCTGGGGCAGTGAGCCACAGCGAGCCTTTACCGCATGAAAAGTGCCATTAAAAGAACACCAAATGTGCAGTCAGAAGTAAGTCCCATTCTTACGGGGCTCATACCTTCTTTGCAATCAAAACCCCTGCTGAAGGCTTGCCAGCCCACACAGGAAGCCTCTAGAGTATTCTCCAACAGTGCAGCTTTCATGGACTGCAAAGCTGAGCACATGGGCACAAAGCGGGTAGGATGGCACTGGCCGCGACAGATGAGGCCCGGCGGGGCTTTGCCTCGCTCCTCTTAATCTTACTCGCCTCTATCAAGCAATCTCCTCTCTCCTTATCAGCCAGACTTCCAGAAAGAGAACTCTATACTGCGATCCTCGCCTACAGATCTCCGATTTACCTCTCAGCGGCTTCCAATTAATTCCTCTCCCACCTCCACCCCAGAACTTCAACTAGAGAAATCCTCATTTGCAGATCCCTGTGTTTGCTTTTCAGTTCTCTTTTGACCTCCCATTCCTATGTTTAACCATTTGTAGATCACAAATCTTTTAATGGTGAATGTAATTCATGATGAATGTAATGAGCCCTTCTTCAGAAAAGCCCCCACCCCCACCCCTTCTCTCTACAGAGCCAGAAACCTCAGGAAACTTAATCTTGGACCTACTCAGTCTGCAGATCCCAGGCTAAAGGACTGCTGCCCACTCACCTAATCGTAGTAGCAACTTCCTTTTAAGAGAATCTGTAGAATCCATAGAAGATTGTAAGAGATCAAAATATCTAAACTCTCCATCTTCCTAAAATAGTCAAAGATTTATAATCTTTTCAGACAGGCTACAAAATGTGTATAAAATATAAAACAGTCCTCTAATGAGTTAAAAGCCTAAATAATATAATCTGGACATGATTTAGGTGTGCTCCCAAGAGTGTAAGTGTTAGGAAATGTGGTTCCCCTTACAGCTGTGCCATGGAGGAAGAGTGAACCTTTAGGAAGTTGGGCATCAGAGAAAATGCCTGGTTCATTGGGCTGCTGTTCTTTAAGGGAAGTAAGATAGTTCTCAGAGGACCCAGGCTAGCTCTCCACAGAGGTTTCCTTATAAACAAGAGTGGCCCCTCCCTGCTCTGTGGCTTCCCGTGTCACCTGTGTCACCACATAATCTCTTCTCATCACATGTAATACTCATGGCGTGATACCGCTTGACTTGGTTAGGGTCTCTATTGCTGCAACAAAGCACCATGCCTACAGCAACTTGGGGAGGAAAGGGTTTATTCGGCTTACATTTCCACAGCAGTGTTTATCATCAAAGGAAGTCAGGACAGGAACTCAAACAAGGCACGGACCTGGAGGCAGGAGCTGATGTAGAGGACATGGGCGAGTGTTGCTTACTGACTGGCTCCTCACGATTTCATATGGAACCCAGGACCACCAGCCCAGGGATGGCCCACCCACAATGTGCTGGGTCCTCCACATCAATCACTAATTAAGAAAATACCTCCCAGGCTTACCTACAGCCAATCTTAAGAAAGTATTTTCTCAATTGAGGCTCCCTCCTCTCTGATGACGTTAGCCAAGACGCTATTATTATAGTAAAATGCAGCTATGGGGAGCCTTGCCTGAGCCAGTATCAGTCTTAGACCTTTGGCCTCCAGTGTGTGATTTAAATAAATCTCACTTTTTAATACTACAGAGCTTCAAGTACTTTGTGACAGCAATGCAAAACAATTAATAACGTTAAAAAGAGCCACATAGCAAGATTCTCTAAGTCAATTTGAATAAGAAAATAAAAATCATGCATCATTTTAGATTTTTAAAAAGCTACTTGAGAATTTAACATACTTCTTAATTTGACTTTATCCTAAAATTCCATTTAATATTTTTTTAAAGATAGTTTGAAATACCACTAAAAAACACAGAGAAAACATCACAAAAAGCACCATTGGAAAAACAGTCTTGTATTTACCTATAATTTCAACACTAATAAGATGGAGGGAGGAGGATGGTGAGTTCAAGGTCCACCAGAGCTACATAGCAAGTTCTATGTCAACCTGGCCATACTTGTCAATTTCTGTCTCATAAAAACAAGGAAGAAAAAGAAAAAAGAAAAAGGAATGTTGACAATGGGAAGAAATACAAACAAGGGAATTCCTAAAAACACTACTCAGTAGTAATGTCAAGAGCACACAATAGATAAGCTATCTTCAAAGGAGAAAGCGATGGATTTCTGCATATTTGATATCTAATTGGAGAATTAAATTACCTTCAGATTTGCAGTAATGGCAACTATATAACTAAAGACAAATATATAAATTCTTTTTCTATTTGAAAATAATATTTTTGTCACTGTAGCCTCAATTAGAAAGCACAGGCTTCCCAGACAGACCATGAACAGAACTATGAATGTGAGTCTACACATGACTATTATTGCCTTACAAGGGCAAGTAGAAATGTCCCTTCAGCACAGATGTAAACAGAGAATTATCAACAGGAGAATCTCAAATGGCCAAGACACACTTAAAGAATTGTTCTACATCTTAGCTAGCAGAGAAATGTAAATCAAAACAACCCTGAGGTTCCATCTTACACCCGTCAGAATGGCTAAGATCAAAAACGTTAATGACAGTTTATGTTGGAGAGGATGTGGAGCAAGGGGTACACTTCATCTCTATGGGTGGGAGGAGAAATCTTGAACAGTTACTTTGGAAATCAATATGACGGTTTCTCTGAAAATTGGGAATCAATCTACCTCAAGACCCAGCTATACCACTCTTGGGCATATACCCAAAGGAAGCTCAATCATACCACAAGGACACTTGCTCAACTATGTTCATAGCAGCATTTTTCATAATAGCCAGAACTGGAAATAACCTAGATGCCACTCAACTGAAGAATGGATAAAGAAAATGTGGTACATTTACGCAATGGAATATTACTCAGCTGTTAAAAACAATGACATCAGGAAATTTGAAGGTAAATGGATGGAACCAGAAAAATTATTCTGAGTGAGGTAACTCAGACCCATGAAGACAAAGATGGCATGTACTCCATTATAAGTGGATATCAGCTATAAAGTTAAGGATAACCATGCTCCAATCCACAGACCCAAAGGGACTCGGTAAGAAAAAGGGCCCAAAGGAGGATGCATGGATTTCCCTGGGAAGGGGAAAAAGAATAGATCTCCTGGATAGACTTGGGGAAAGTGAGGAAGATGGGAAATTGGGTTGAGGGGTGGACAGATGGGAGAGTAATGAAAAAGATTATTTGATGGGGTCACATTTCAGGGCTAGGTAGGACCTGATGCAAGGTAAACTCCCACGGAACTACAAGGATGACCCAAGCTGAGAATCCTAGCAATAATGGATTGCTAGCCTGAACTGGCCATAGTCTATAATCAGATTGGTAAGCACCCCAAATGTCATGGAAACAGATGCAGAGATCCACAGCCAAGCCCTGGACTGAGCCTGGGGAATCCTGTTGAAGAGAGGGAGGAAGGATTGTTGTATGAACCTGGGGCATCAGGGACATCACAGTGTGTGTGTGTGTGTGTGTGTGTGTGTGTGTGTGTGTCTTCAATATGAACACTATTTAAAATTCACATTTCTTTTTTATTATTTTATGTGTTTGGGTGTTTTTCCTGACATATACATCTGTGTATTACTTGTGTGCCCACAGAGGCCAGAAGAGAATATTGGATCCCCTGGAACTGGAGGCACAGATGGTGGTGAGCTTTGTTGAGAATCAAACTCGGGTCCTCTGAAAGAGCAGCAAGTACTCTTAACTGCTGAGCCCCTAAATTCAACATTTCTTTTTAATACAACATAATTCTTTATGGATTCTTTGGGAATTTCACATCATGAACCCCAATCCCACTCACCTCCCAGGCCCTCCATATCTGCCCCTCACCCTGCAGCATCCTCCCAAAAGCCCCCTCAAATATCAATGTAAAAAAAAAAAAACCACCACACTCCTCCATCTTCCCTACTTATCCAACACCTCTTAATTTTGCTCCAGTGGCTAAAACCAACATTTCTTAAGTCAATAATTTAAAATACGTGAAAATCTAACATTTCAGTGTCTAAACAAATTCTATTTGAACAATAAAATGTGTAATAAAACAAGAATAAGAATTATGCCTGATTGTTAATATAGTGAGCAAATATTTCCCAGATCTACTTTCTAAGTTAACATAAACCTCAGAGAAAAGTTTTGATACCTGCCCGACACCTAGAAACTGAACAGACACGATACACTTGCCATAATTAAGTAACCTGATAGATTCGTGCATCACAGAGCATGTGTGAAGCTCGCTTTGTTGCCCCCCCCCCCAGGATTCCAGTCATCTGGGTTACCATCTGCATCAAACACAAATGAAAACGGGTGTGGCAGCCAGTTTAAAGATGTGATGTCGCTGAAGATGCTACAGCTCGCGTTTAAACTCTCAACATTAATCAAACTCAGCTTCTGCTCCACGTGGAAAGGAACAGCGGTGCTAATCAAGGAGAACTGGTAAAGGACTCTCGTTCTTTGTAAACAGGCCATGGCTTTGCTTTATTCCCCAAAGCCACTTGGTTTCCTCATTGGGTGTACTTTACCCTCTTTCTCATAGACAAAGAACAGAAAAGGATCAGCAAACATGCAAAATGAGTTTTTAAAATATATTATTTCCTCTTAATAACTAGAATGGACTAATCTTAGTTAACAACTAGAATAACCTATGAGAAAATATGCTCAGTGTATACAGGACAGCATGATTAAAACGTAAAGGATTTCCAAAACTAAGGACAAAGATGACTGAGAGGGCAAACCACCTGTGGTGTAAGCAAGAGGCCCTGCATTCTGCTACCCAGCACCTACACAAAAACCTGGGCATAATGGCACACATCTGTAATGCTAGCCCTGGGGAGGTGACAATAAGAGAACCGTCAGAGCTTGCTGACCAGCTATCCACAGCCAACCAGCGAGCTCCAGGCTCAGTGATAGGGCTTGCTCACAAAAATTAAGGTGGAACACAACAGAAAAAGACACCTAACATCATCTACCTTTGACTTTCATATGCATTTGGCAAACACACACACATACAAACACACACACAACACAAAAATAATAATTTAATTTAAAGTTGAAAATAAAAGGATCTTAGCTCTGGCTTTAAGAAGCTACAGAAGTCCTTCATAAGCTTTAGTTTTCTTATCTGGCAAATGTGAACTCCACCTAACAATCAGGAATACAAGAGTCACATGAAACACACAGCTAAGTAGTTTACAAACTCCTAACTACCACTATGGCACTGAACCTGAAGCAGCCAAATAAACCCCTTTGTTGACTCAAACATTAAGCATTATCACAAGTTGTTTTTAGCTAAGTCTCTATCATTCCGTTTTATCAATAAAGACTCTGGAGCCAGATGCTGGGGTGAAAACCCACTAGCTCACAAATAAAGACTCCTCCACCATCATTCCCATCACAGACAAAAACTCCTCCAACCGGATGTCCCTCCCTTCTACTTCCTATGCATCTCTTTCCCTGTCCTTCTGACTTCCTCTAACTCTTTATGGTTATTTTCTGTCAACTGGCTATTTGCTGCACGTCTTGACCTAAGGTTAATTTTATTTAATCCTGTTTACAATATTCAATCAGAAAGATCCTAGATTAAAGTCGTGTTCTAGGGCTGAGCCACACCACAGCTTGAAGCAGGTTGCTCCAGTAAATAACACTATCTGGGGGTTCATTGTGTTATCATTTATCCTGCAACAGCGAGTCATTCTGAAAGTGACATAGGGCTAGTGAGACAGCATAATGAATAGTCACCTGCTGTCAAGCCTGGACTGAGTTCCATCTCTAGGACCCACCTGATAGAAGGAAAAAACAGACTCTTGACCTATGCACCCTCACTGAGGCATGAGCATGCACACACAACATCCATACATTCATGCATACATAATAAATAAATGAAATATAACTTTTTAGGTTTTTGAAGCAATAAAATCCTGGTATAGGTGACTATCAATCCAGGCTGATTGGTACATGCTGGAGTTTCTCAAGTTCTTACATTTTGAAATGAGGAATTAGACAGAGACCCAGGTAGTGTGGGACAATTCTGTATTCTGTCAATTATGTTTTAAATAAACGCCGATTGGCCAGTAGCCAGGCAGGAAGTATAGGTGGGACAACCAGACAGGAAGTAGAGGCAGAGCAATGAGAACAGGAGTATTCTGGGAAGGAGGAAGCCCATTCCTCCGCAGTCCTGTCCAGACACTGAAGAAGCAGGATGTGACCTGCCCCGCTGAAAAAGGTACTGAGCCATGTGGCTAAAATAGATAAGAATAATGGGTTAATATAAATTATAAAACCTAATATGAAGCCTGAGCTAATGGGTCAATAAGTTTATATCTAATGTAGACTCTCTGTGTGATTTTCTCTGGGACTAAACGGCTTGGGGACCAGGTGGGACAGAAACCCCAACAAGCAGCCCCTCATGTTACACCCAGGGATACAAGCAAACACAGAGATAGTTTATTAAGGGGGAAAAACACTTTTGAGAGTAGAAATAAGCTTGGGTTGGAGAAAGGTCAAAGACGCATGGTACCCATGTCCAGCAGACTGGCACAGAGAAGATATATGTGTTAAAGACACACCTTCCGTGACCTACTCCCTGCCAGCAGGCTCCACATCCTAGATCCCGTCACTTCCAATAATGCCATCAAGTTAGGAAGCGATTATGAAGAGCATGGCACACAAATGTCTCGCATTGACCCAACTTTTCCAGAACTGATGCTCTTCCTACTGATGGCCACATTTCAGTCTATTTATGACTCCAACTGAAACCACGTCTTACTTACCTCGTTGCAGCCACCAAACTTCAAGAAGCAGGTCCCACTAACCCTTTGTGGGAAGAGAGCTCCAGCCTGGAGAAGCTGGTGGAGGTGCCACCATCACATTCAGCAATTTACAAAGCACATTCAGAGCTGCGAATTCTAAGCCAGGCTTTCCAGTGTCAAGCAGCTATGTTCTGTGTCTCAAAGTGGTGTCTGACGGTTTGGGACTTAACACTTCTCAGTTTTCTTTGGTACTGACTATATACGTGTGGTATTCTCCGAAACACAGGGGAGGACTCTAGCCTCAGCCCTGTAAGTTCTCCCATGAGGATGGGTGGCAAAGATATGCAAAGATCGCTGTTTAAATGCTGGCACATCTCACCAGAATTAAAAAATTAAGATAATGTGTGGAATGAGCTCACATCAAGAGAACTATAGGAATAAAACGTGAAAATAAATTCATAAAAATTCCCATGGCCCTGAACTTTTTTAACTAATTCCACTTGGGTGAACATCTTTACTGACATTCTAATTTCCATCACCCAAGTACTTTTTATCAACCAACCTGAACACCCTTGAAAGGGCTAAAGGAGATATTGTCTCATGACTCCCATGGGAACCAAAGAAACAGAATCTCAAAGATTTAGGAGAATGCGCTCCTAAAGGGAGAAACCATGACCACTAATGGAGTCACACTCAAAAAAAAAAAAAAAAAAGGTGCTAAGGTGCTCTCTACTAGTGGCACAGCAAAGCAACCACCAACTCTACAACCTCCTGAGATGGTGCAATTTGCATCTTAAATGTTTCCCAGAAGTTTGGGCTTTGAGGCCTGGTCCTCAGCTGGGGACAATGTCTGAACATAGTGGAAACAAAGGTTAGGATGTGGGACACAGCAGCCAGAAACAGTTCTTGGGGCTGGTCCCCGAACAGTGTGTTGGTCCTGTTTCTCTCTGTGTGTCTGTGTCTGTCTGCCTCTCTCTCTCTCTCTCTCTCTCTCTCTCTCTCTCTCTCTCTCTCTCTCTCTCTCTCTCTCTCTCTCTCTCTCCTTCCTTCCCACCATCAGGTGACCAGGCTCCTCCTCTGCCGTGTGCTCACTGTCACTGATGTACTTAGATTCATTACCAACAGCAGACCAGAGACAGAGAGACCTCTTGCATCCAGGAGCCAAGGAAAGCACTTAGCAAATTTCCTTCAGAGAGTTCATTTGAGCAACAGGTTTTCCTATCACTGGACCTCTCTCTGCTAGGGAACACAGCAATCTGAAGAAGCCTAAGTAATAAAGAAAAGCCCTAGGGGAGAAGAGTGGCAACAAATAGATACATTTTCCCATAGAATAAACGGAAATGCTTCTCATCAGCCGGTCAGTCGAGAAGGTCATAAGAGCAAGAATAAAAAGCAAGAAACAAGAAGGAAGGTTTGGCATAAATGAAAGAGCAGAAACAACAAAACAGGGGTTCCCTTCCCTGCACATATGCCGAAAAAGGTAGGTTAACCAAAACTGTTGCTGAATGAAATCTTTCTGGCTATTTCTAGTGTTTGCTCTTTGACCATTAAGCAATTGTTGTACTAGCTGTTAAATATATAGGAATCCCCTGTTCAGATAAAATTGACAAAACCCAAATGTATTCTTTGAAATGGTTTGCTAAGATAAACATACCTCTCTGGGGCTGGAGAGACAGCTTAGCAGTTAGGAGCCCACACAGCCCTAGCAAGGGAGTATGAGTACTACACTTGGCATTGGGCTGCTCACTACTGTCTGTAACTCCAGTTCCAAGGGAATCCAATGCCTCTAGCCTTTGTGGAACATTTGCACACATCCATAGCCACACACAGACACACACTAAACTACACTGGGGAAAACAGTAAAATAGGCAAGAAACTAAGATCTTGTATATATAATATCATTAAGCTTTATTTTTATTTAGGTTTTTTTTTGTTTTTTGTTGCTTGTTTGTTTTTGAGACAAAATCTCACTATGTAATCCAGGTTTTCCTCGAACTTGCTTTGTAAAGTAGGTTGGCCTAGAACTCACAAAGCTCCACCCGTCTCTACCTCTGGCTTGCTTCAATTTTGAAGTCTCGCACCACTACACTTGGCAGACCTATGGATTTGGGGCAACTTGCTTGTGTTTCTATACCCCCAGGATCTGAATAGTAATATAGCAAGCATTTAATAGACATCTTAAAACTAATTTATAGTCATTTTTAGAAAAGCATTATAAACTAATGTTTGAGAATCTAAATATAATGGATGTTTCCAGGATTCTAAGTGATACATACATATAAGCAAAATGAAACAAACATAATGCTCTATGCATTTGATTGGACAATAAGGAACACACAAAGCATCTTATGAAACTTGAGAGGTCTTAATTCTAAATAAACAATAGAATTCTCCCCAAAAGTACAGGGAAAATTTAGTGAATATGAGTGAGAAAACATTAGAAAAATACCAATAAAGGCTAAGAGCATATATCTAAAACTCATAATGACAAAGATTTATTCAGAATGTACAAGGCCAGTTTAACATGAAGGCATCTGTCAGTATATGTCACCACATTAACTGATTAGAGAAAAATAATTCAAGCGATTTAATAAACCAAATATTAGTATGATGTGTATAGTTCAATATCTGATTGTGGTAAATACTCTCAAAACCAAGAATATAAGAAAGTGCTCACACATTGATTTTAAAATACCATATAGCAAAACTATAGTGCGGAGTAGCCTGGTTGAAAAGAGGGACCTTTGATTCGTCTGCATTGATACAGAAACAAGTAGGAGGCATGGCATAGTCTGGAGATCCCAACAAGTGGAGTAAGACAAGAAAATGTGATAAGCTAAGAAAAAGCAATAAAGTAAAAATTACTTGAAGAAGTATTGGTAATACAGAGAAGAAAACAATTATTCCTAATTAGACTAATAAACTAATTAGAGACCTGAGTTCTCGAATGGAAGATAAGTTCTCAGCAGCATTTTTCTACAATGAGATGAAAAGATTCCACTCGGAGAAGAAGCAGATGCTGTGAAGTCTCCAGATCTTCCTTGATGAGTTACAACTTTCGCCTTGAATTTTTAATGTTAAGGGAGTGTTTTAAAAGACTTGAAAAATAAGGAAACATACCCTGTTCATAGATGTGATAAGACATTGTACAGATGTCAGTTCTTCCCAAACTGGCCTAGAAAGTCAAGTAATTTCAATCAGATACCAACAGGATTATTTAAGAAGCTTTCCAAATTAATAAAAAAACAGATGTGGGAAAAAAAATCACAGATTTAAATCCAGGCACACACCTATAATTTTAGGACATAGAGTCAGGAAGATCAGGAGTTGAGGCCCATGTTACCTACATAGTAAGGCCTTGTCTTAAAATAAGAGGGTTAATTAAACCAAAAAATATGAATTAGAACAAAGTTATATTACAGCACATATGTATGAAAATGCCACAGTGAAATCCAACACTTTGTATGCCAACCTAAAAGAGTAAGACTTAATTAAAACATTCCTACTAGATGGGGCTAGAGATGACTCAGTAGTTAAGGCTGCTCTTGCAGAGGACCCGGATTCAGTTCCCAACACCTACACAGAAGCTCACGACTGACAGGACCACCAGCTCCAGAGGATCTGTCCATCTCTCCATCTCTGTACACCAGGCACACAAGTGGTGTGCATACATTCAGGCAAGATGTTCATACACATAAAATAAAATAAATATACGTACATATTTAATCTCCTATATTATAGAATGCAATACAGTAGGAAATCAAAGGCATGTAGGTTGAAAAAGAAGCAACTTAAAAAATACAAAATAACAAAATCAATTTTGAAAAACTGAAGATATTCATAGCATCTGACATTTGATATGCCTCAAAGTAAGCTACAGAGAGAAAAAAAAAAGATTGTGTTCATATGGACCAGGATATACATTTTGGAGTAGCAAAGAAGTAAAGAACAGATTCGGTACATGGTGCTAGGAAAACTGGAGAAACCAATGAACAACGATATGACTTTCATATCACATGCAAACATAAAATGTAATTTTGTTGCCTTAATATGAATATTAAATCTAAAGGTGTCAAAAGGAAAATATCTTTATAGTTTAAAGAACCATGACATTGGTAACCATAAAAGCTCAAAATAATATGACATCAAGTAAAATTACTGATCAAAAAAAGAAACTAAATAGAATAAAAAATATGAATGAAAGTCTTCAGAAGATATTTGAGGCATCTAAGTAAAACAAAGAATTATAACAAAAAGTACAGCACAGAAGGGACTGGAGAAATGGATTAGCAGTTGAGAGCACTGGCTCCTTTTGTAGGTCCCAGGGTTAGCTGCAGAGGTCCCGGTATCCATGTGGTTATCTATACCCATCTGTAACTCCAGTTACAGTGAATCTGACCCTTTGTTTTGGCTTCCTCTGGAAACAGGCACACATATGTTTCATATGCACACATACAGGCAAAATACTCATATATATTAAATAAATATTTAAAAAAAATACATATAATACATAAGAAATCTAGTAACCAGTGGAGAAAGAATATGAGACAGGGAAACACCGAAGAGATATATGAAGAGGAACTCAACTATCTTTAATTAGAGAAATGAGTGTTGAAAGAGCCTGGAGAGATACTGTGTCACTCCTAGAAGGAGTGTGATTCACTGTGTGGATTGGTACTCTTTTTCTTTTCTGCCTGGCAGGGATATGGACCATAAAATCTGAGTTTGTGTGGTCAAAGTCTATAGGAATTTCAGAGCAACCAAAGTTTTAAGTGTTCCTTTGCCAGATCACTAAATCAAGGGCTGATGTCACCCAAACACACAAGAATACACATTGCACACACATACACAAACTATTTCAGACCCACAGGATGAGCAAGAAAAAAATATCATATCATATAATCTGGGTGACGGTGAGTACACTGGCTGTCTAGGGCTGATGAAACAGCAAAAGTGAGTGACTTGGAATCACTGAAAATTTTCGCACAGTTCTCAAGCCTAGACATCCAAACTCTGTCTGCAACACCCCCCCTCCCCCCGCCAAGGAAGAATCTTTGTGCCTTTCTCCAACCTTCTGCTAGTTTACCAGCAATCTTGGCAATTGTTGCTTGTAGATGCCTTGGCCCAATTCCTGACATCTGCATGCCTAGCTCCACTCTGTGTGGTGGTCATCTTTACATCCAAAGTTAGTCTCTGCGTTAGGAAATCAATCAGTGGCCACACTAGTGGCCTCCCTTTCACTCAATTACCGCTAAAAAGACTATTTCCAAACCAGTCGCATTCTGAAGCATGTGAAAAGTTCAGCACATTATTTTAGAGGGACACGGAGCAGTGGTAGCATTAAAGAGTGGTACTGGCTCATCGCTGCTGTGGCTCACGGCTGGTGTGCTGACTCACTCTGCAAGGGAGAGGAAGAGGAGGCTTCTGAAGTCCGGCACTGGCAAGGGGTCAGGCCCTCAAAGAGGCTGCTTGTGTGCCTGTCCTTGAAGCAAACCTTTCCACTCCCAAAAGGATTGATGTAACCTTTTCAAGAGACATATTTTATAGGAAAATGGAACCTGGCTGTGATTTCTCTCCACTGGTTCTAACTATAAACTTTCTAGAGTCTACTGACCACAGGCTAAACACGTCACCTCAGAACCCACAGCCGTGACGACTCATCAGCAACACAAGTCAGGCAAACATTCATTACAAAGCCATCACTCAAGAGAAAATGGTATAGTCCAATATTGTGAAATTTAAAAAATAAACCCTCTATATGCATTGAAAACTGCTAATTTTTAAAAAGATTTCAAAGGTAAATAGCCAATCTTAATAGTTTAATAGAAAGTCATCAAAAGTAAGATAATATAGTCTTTCATTTTCACTCTATTTCATTTACTCATTTGAGTGTGTGTGTGTGTGTGTATGTGTGCACGCACACATGCATGTACACAGGTACCATGATGAATGTGTGAAAGTCAGAAGAAAGTTAGGGGGAGGACACCATGTGGGTCCTGGAGACTGAATTCAGATCATCAAGCTTAGCAGCAAGTATCTTTCCCTGCTGAACTGTCTCAGGTCTTCAGACAATACAGCCCACCCACAAAAGTTCCAATGGGATGTTGTGGTGTGTTCATTGTAAACATTCAGGCTGGGTTGTATAGCTCAGTGGTAAAGCATTTGCTCAGCATGCACCAGGTCATTGGTTCTATCTCCAGCAATGCAATTAACACACACACACACACGGATACATACATACATACATACATACATACATACATACATACATACATACGTGAAGGCTTCCTCTCTCAGCATCAAATCCGACAAGCACCTGCCTGTGCCCATAGTTCCACACACAGTATTTGGGCATCCAGAGAAGTGATACTGCAGGACTATTTCCCACTGACATGTGGACACAGGGAGCTAAGAGTCAGTACCCCAGCATCACAGAACCAAGACCTGTTTTTCTAGCTTCGGCAGCAATACCCCCTTCCCATACTCAGCCTCCCCACTGTCTCTCCCCTTAGGTCCCTTGGTGGTCACCCTCTCCTTCCTGTGCATTTAGTAGAGCTTCCTTTCTTTAAAGTTTTTCCCTCCCCCATTCTTCCCTTCCTTCCTCTGTAAATTTTTTTATTTATTTATTTGTTTGTTTGTTACTTGGGACTAGAGATTCCACACAGGACTTCACGTACACACTAGGCAGTCTCTCTACCATTGCAGTACACGCTCAGCCCCTAAAGTCACCTCATGTGAACCTTGGGAATTCTGATATTTCCTTCTAGACTCCCCGACATATTTCCTGCAGACAGATTTGGGGGGGGGTACCAGCTGACCAAAAAAATGACATGGAGACTTAATTATGAAAGCTTGGCCTATAGCTTAGGCATGTCTCACTAGGTCTTATTACTTAAATTACCCCATCTATATTAACATACATTTTGCCTCATGGCTTTTCCCTCTCTTCCATCTTGCACCTTCTGTTTCCTCTCCATGCCCTCTGGCATCTCTCCCCTTTTTCTCCCTCGTTCTCTCCTCTGTTTTTCTCTCCTTCCTAGATTTCTCCTCTGTGAGGGCCCACAGATGTGAGCCTGTCCAACCTTGACTGGAGGTCAGAGAGCCTGTGCTTAGTTTTACTCTTTCAAAGTTGTTGACAACAGGTGTGGCTACAAACAAGAGACTCTGATCTACGGTGTGGCTACTTGGTGTTTTAGCCATGAAAATGGCCCATAGAGATGGATCCACTCTACCAAAGGTCAGAGAATCAAAGCCTATTCCTGCTCCTTCGTTTTAAAATAGGAGGTTTGACATAGGGAGTGGCTGCCTTCGGGATACTTACTCTAGGGTATTAGTCACTGCATATCTAGCCCAAAATATCAAATATTTCAGTCAGGAAATAATGGCTTGATGTCTCAAATATTGAAGCAAGTCACTGTTCTGGTTGTCCTTTGTGTCATGCTAAAGCAGTCTTTTGCCTCCCCCTCCCCTTTTGTATTGGGGTATAAAAGCATATGAACATTAAACATAGGCAAATTCAGTATTCAGTATTCATTGAATTGCCTTCCCAGTACTATCCTGTGTCTCCATATTTCTTTTGCATCTCTGATCCTCCTACTTAACATTTCTACTCCACATGCCCGTACCCTGGAATGTACAAACCCAGAATCCATCATGGCTGGACCACAACAGAAGTCACTCCAAAGTGTGGCTTATGACACTTCTCCTACTTATTCTCTCTGCCCTCCAGTCCCGCCTGTCCCTCTCCTGCCTAGCTATTGGCCATTCTGCTTTTTGTTAGCCCAATCAGGTACCTTAGGCAGGCGAGGTGAAACAAATGCAATACATCTTTCATATTAAGCACACTTTCTTACATTGTCAAACAAATGCTGCATGACACACCTTTACACAGTTAAAGTAATATTCCACAGTATAAACAAATATAACACAACTTGATATAGTTAAAATAATACTCCACAACAATTTCCCAAATTTCTTATTTGGTGAAAGAGTGGAGGACAGAGTCTTATAATGATTAGAGTGAGAAAAGAAGTTTTTCTTTAATATGAAAAATAAGCCAATTTGTTGCTGCTTTATAATTTAACTTTGCTCTCCAGCTGAGAACACTACTCACTGATAAACCTTAGTAATTTATTTTCTGCTTTATTTTTCTGATGTGGGCTGCCTCTCCATATGCTGTGATTATGTTTCATTACCATTGGCTAATAACGAAGCAGATTTGGCCTATGTCAGGGTAGACTATAGCTAGGCGGGAAAGTCAAGCTGAATACAGGGAGAAAGAAGCCTTGAACTCCTGCTCTATTTTCCTGTTGTTCTGGAATGAGTCTTAAAGGCTCTGTGCATGGTGCCAGCCAGTTTGGTACCTCCTTTTGTGACGTTTGTGGCAAAGAGAAATAACAGGTCAGCAAGTAGAGGACCACCTCATTCTTGTGTAAGCAGAGTTACCACCAGAACCAGTTCAGGTGCTGCAGAAAGTGCCTGAGGACTAAACCCAGTTCTCTCACCAAGGCTTACTCTTCCTGAGACAGCCTGCATCTAGTTTAAGGCTTCTCTGAATCCACCCTCCTCCTTCCCAGTATTCTCTCTGCCCCAAAAGTCCTGCCTAGCTATTGGCCAATCAACTCTTTATTAACAATGAAAGCAACACGTCTTCACAGAGTACAGGATTATGCCCCAGCGCTTAGGCCATGTGATGGCCAGTTCTCTTAGCTGCAGAATACAGATGCTTGCAGCAGCCTGACTTAATGTCCAGCATATGTAACCAATGTTAATTGCCTTCTTTTTCTTGAAGGAACACTCTTTTGTACCCCCCAAAGGTTTGACACACCAATGCCTGATCTAAAGGTACATCTCAGCAGGACAGCATTGCTAAGCTCAGTCATCGACATGTGCATTTATGTGCACACAGAGACACATGTAGGCATACACACACACACACTCATGCACATACCTTCACACAGTCACCTCATTCCTCGCAGGTTATCTAGTCGGCACTAGGCACTGACCACTTCTCTTTCTGCACTCAGCCCTCCATGTGACTGAACGAGTGCAGGTCAAAGCTGGGCTGCTGAAGATATAGATGGAGCTGAGATGTCGTCTCCGAAGTGACCAATACAAAGATTGCATGTATGGCTCATTATAAACACTAGACCAGTAGCAGAAGGAGCTTTACCCTTTTATTCCTCTTAGCCTGGCTTTCTGCTTGTCTTATTTTCACTATCCCATTCACTTCACCTCATTACAGGGACTTGGATCCATAGTTGCTTTTCCAGTGTAAAATTTCTGACACGCTTAAATAGAGTGACCTTCCAACTGCATGAAATTATACCTCAGCAATAACTGAAGCCCTTATTCAGTCCATGGTTTTCTACTCTACTTTCTATAATATACATCAAAGTGTACACATACACACACAAACACACGTGCATGCATGCACGCACACGCACCCCTTATGCTTTCAAATTATTTCTCTGCATTGGTCCTCAAAATCACACAAAACAAGAGTTCAGGAATTTAAGACATTGGTACAAAAGAGCAAAGAGACTCAGAAGAGAGAAAGCAGTGCCAAAACTTCCAAAACGTAGAAAGTGGACGGAGCAGAAGGTGTGCAAGGCAGAATGGAGTTTGCACTGCAGGGCACATAAGCAGATCCTGCAGAGGCTGAGAATGCAGCTTCTCCCAGGAAAGACGAAAATGCAGAGACCGAGTGGGTCCTCCTGGAGCGGAGTCGCATGAAGAGCACAGCTGGCTGCATGGGGACTAGGAAATAAAATCAGCTGACAAAATCACCAGGAGCTTCATCGAAGCTTTCAACATTAAGAAGACACAAGTTGAGAGGAAAATAAAAGCAAATGAACTAAGTGAAACAAATAGTACAGGATTGTGGGGGGCGGGGGTATAAAAATCCCGGGAAGCTAATACAGGAATAGCAATCATGAAAAAGGAAAAGGCTATCAAAGCTGAAACACTGGGAAGTAAGCGTGGCAGACACTCACTGTCTACCTCTTATCGTCAATCCCCTGGCAATGGCAGCACCTTAGGGAGAGCAGTAGCAAACCCATCTAAGGAGGGGCATTCCTGATTCCCTCGTGGATCAAGTGGGCTTCTGGGAAAGTTCTTTATGGTGTTGGCAAGACTTCCTCATGGTTCTTCAACTTGATACCTTTTCAAGCCTGGACACATCCCAAGCAAGGAAGCCTTGATAGCTTTCAGTTACAAGCCATGTCAAACACTGAGACACTGGCCACATCTTAAGTTTGTGTCCCCCAACAGCCCACCTAAGTTGCAATTTTCCCCCAAGTACTTAGTTTTCCAAAGTATTTTAACATCACTTTGGACATCCCAAGCAGCAAGGGTTGCCGTTAGTGAAGTGGATATTGAAACCTGAATTTGAAGTGACTTGGCAATCAGCAAGGAGCCAAAAGTCATCTGGAAATTATTAAGCCGAGAGGAGTCATTTCCTTACATAAAAAGGATTACTGTAAATTGCAGTGTGGCCATCACCCACTTCTACCAGACCTCAGTCCACATTTCAAGAGCATCAGCTACTTGGCAAGTTGTGACTTTCAGGTCTGACAAGCATTTGCCAAGTCTAAAAATGTTTGCACACTGGCTTAAAAACAGGCAGTTGTCTAAACTTTATCCTTTGAATAAAATACCCAAAAATGCACTTTCCTGTTTTCATCCACTATAAAAGTGTCTCTTTGCTAAAACAGCTCAGCTTTAGAAGGGCATCGTAAAGCATCCTTCTTGAAAAAGAACTGGCAATTGTCTTTTCCAAACTGAATACAGCAGACGAGGTCTATTAACAGGATGACTGCCTCAAACACACACACACACACACACACACACACACACACACACACACGCACACATGCACGCACACGCACAAACACGTACACGGTAATTCAAAGGAAGAAAAATGCATATAAAAAGAAAAATAGCTGAGACAGACATGTAAATGCCTTACAAAGACACTAAAAATAATTTATTTGGAAAAAACTTAATATATGAATCTATATTCCCACTTCATCATACTTGATGCCAATGAAAAGGAAAGAACGCTGAGTATAAGAACATCTGAACGCAATTCCAGAGAGATAAATGTGGAATTCACTTCGTTCCATGTGAAACGTCTCCCTTAGGTCAACTAACCTTACATTTTTCTTATAAATCTATTAATGGGCGTTACAAATCATTTTTTAAAATTTTTTCAGATTTATTTACTCTTACTTTATGTTTATAGATGTTTTGGCTGCTTGTACATCTGTGCACCATGTGCCTATATTACCAAACGAGACTAGAAAAGGGCATAAGATCACTTAGAACTGGAGTTACCTATGATTATGAGTTACCATTTCGGATGGGGAATCAAATCCTCGTCTTCTGGAAGAGCAACCAGTGCTCTTAACTGCTGGGCCATCTCTCCAATACTGTTACAGTTCATCTTAATTCTCAACTTAACTGGATTTAAATCACCATGAAAGCACATATCTGGTGTGTCCAGAAAGGTTTAAAGAAAGAAGACACACCCCTCAGTGTGGGTGATACTATTCCATGGGGTCCCAGATTCTGTAAAAAGAGAAAGTGAGCTGAGCACCACCATTCATCTTCCATTGCTTCCTTGTACAAGAAGTCAACCAGTCACCTCACATTCGTGCCGCCATGCTTTCTCCACCATGACAGACTATACAAGGAAATGAGCAGGCCCTTCAATTGCTTTTGTCAGGTATACTCTAACAGTAGCAAGAGTAACTAACACAAGAATGAACTACTAGTACACCAGTCAAACTGAAGCTGGGTGGGTAGGAAGGAGATGTCAAAAGCAACATCCTTAAACAAGATGACTGCTCTCCAGGTGTTTGTCTTTTCTGACTTCAAGCCCTTAAGGATAAATGGATATTTTTATTGCATCTGCAGGATGGCCAGGCAGTGATGGCACACGCCTTTAATCTTAGCACTCAGGAGGCAGAGATAGGCAGATCTCTGTGAGTTCGCGGCCAGCCCCATCTACAGAGTGAGTTCTAGGACAGCCAGAGCTACACAGAGAAACCCTATCTTGGAAAAAAAAGAGGGAAGGAAAGAGAGAAAGACAAAAAGAAAAAAGGAAAGAGAGAAAGGAAGAAATGAAAGGAAAGAAAAAAGAAAAGGAAAGAAAGAAAGAAAGAAAGAAAGAAAGAAAGAAAGAAAGAAAGAAAGAAAGAAAGAAAGAAGAAAGGAAGAAGAAAGACTACTGAGGAAATGTTAGTAGATAAAATGTTTGCTATGAGGACTGGAATTTACATCCCCAGAACCCACATCAAAGTCAGGCAGGCATGACAGAAAACTGAAAGCATTTGGAACACAGGTCACGGGGGCATGCTGGCTAGCTGACTAGCCTGAAGGGGTGGGTTCAACCTCACAGTGGAGCAAGATAGAGGAAGACACTCAACACCAATTTGGCGCCTCTGCAAGAATTTATGAACATGTGCATACACACACATGCAAGCAGGCATACACACACACACACACACACACACACACACACACAAGAATGCATATGATGCTTAACCATAACTCTTATTGGTATAGCCAGGTGTGGTATGACATGCCTTTAATCCTCTGGAGGCAGAGAAAGCAGATCTTTGTAAGTAGAGGCTACCCTGGTTACGTAGCAAGTGCCGGACCAACCCAGAACTACACATCAAGACTCCATCTCAAAGAAAGAACAAAAACAATTAACAACAACAAAACCCTCATCTTGATAACTCAAAGATAGAAATAAATAAAAATATATCTAAATACACCATGGAACAAACACATAGCGATACATGCACACTAGATAAATAGCCCTCCTGGGAAAGGAAATAACATTTCACTGTCTCATCTTCATTATATAAGGAGTCAAGTAGAATGGCAGCAATCACCCAGGTGATGGGTATTTGTTGAGTACCCACACTATTTCACATTCATCATTTTTGTCTTAACCTTATGCCATGTGCAATTTTCATCCATGTGGGAACTTATGCTTAGGAGCATTCCACACCTTGCTCCTTATACCTGGTGTCTGCTGTCTGTCATGTGTAAGCTATGTCTGTGTGCTACTGCCTGGAATCTGCTGTCCTCACCCTTCCATGATGCCAGAACAGAAAAGTTGGAAGCCAGGGGCGGGGATAGAGGTGGGAGAAATTTCATCCGATGGATGGAGATAGAGACAGAGACCCACATTCACATCAGAGCAATGGATTGAGCCCCCAAGGTGCAGGTGAAGAGCAGAAGGTGGGAGAAGATGAGTTAGGAAGTTAGGACCGTGAGGGGCTGGTCCACCTACTGAGACAGTGTGCCTGA
>PVIU01019266.1:0-36795 GCA_004026605.1 Ondatra zibethicus
ATCTGTATTTTTTAGGGTGCTCTTTTCTTTTTTCCCCTTTTTTATTCATTTTAAATCTGTTTGGGGAACATCTCAATGATGTGATCATCAATGAAATTAATGTCAAGGGGAAGATTCCCATGGCCTGTCCCAGACTAATTTCAGTAACCCAAGACTTTAAACATTCCATAAGATCTCCCAATGGAATCATTAAAGCAATATTATAATGATTCATGAACATTTGCTGTTAATTTATCAATACAACACATCTCAGATTTTTCAGTGGCACTCTATCAAAGCATAATATGGCATCTGAAAAAGACATGTAGATCTTATAAAAGTATATTTATAGTACTATGAGGAGTATTCTTCTATTAAAGAATTTAAAATAAATGTGAAATTACTGGAAACAGCTTCTTCAAAAATAAACTATATGTATGATCAAAATAACAGCATAAGCCAATTCTTACTTAATTTCATATTTTAATGGATGAAACTATCCATTAAGGTAAAACATTGTTGCAATTCCCCAATCACACAAAGACAGTTATTTTAAATCCAAAAAATGCAGAGGAGCAAATATACATGTTATATCCAAAAAAATGCAGAGGAGCAAATATGCTTCTTTTTACCCATAAAATGATAATACAAATAACAGACATTTTTTCCAAATTCTGAATATCTTTAAGATAAAATTCTTTCATTGTTATATCTAAAATTCCTTTTTTTCTGTTTTTTTAAGAATAACTATGCCTAATACATTTTATTAATGCCATTTGTGTAAACAAAACATGATGTAGAAAAGGCTTATTTTGAGTCTTCTTGCAGAGGAAATCAAGTGAGAATGTTACCTTTCTGTTAGGTTATTAATGAGAACCATGATTCTAACTATAAAAGAGCTAACTCTAATTTCATTTCAATGCAGACAAAGTTGTTATACTTTAACATAAGTTATCACAATAAAACATTTTCAGAATTAACATGTTGGTTCATTTTTTCCAAAATCATAAAAGTAGATGGCACTACATCTTTTTTTAAAGAAAATAGATTATTTTCTTATTCAATATATTATAATTAGAGTTTCCCCTCCCTCTGCTCCTCCTAGTTCCTCCCCAACCTCTCCTCCACACCCTTTCGGTCAATCATTATAAATTCTCTAAAGATAACCAAATATGACAAACTAAAATATAGCAAGATGAAGCAAAAACTCTCATATATAATAAGATATAGCCATTCAACAGGAGGAAAAGAGTACCAAGAGTGTGAAAACTAGTCAGAAACCCATTTATTCTCATGGCCAGAGTCCCATAAAAATGTTGACCTCATAGTTATATACACAGAGGACCTAGAGTGGAAACATATAGGCTCTGTATTTACTGTTTCACTTTCCGGTTGTTCATGTGAGCCTTGCTGAGTTGATTCACTGGGCCACGCTCTCCTGGTGTTCTTCTTCCCCATGGCTCTTACAATCATTCTACCTCTTTTTCCCAGGTTTCCCTGGGCACCTAAGGGACATATTTGATGAAGCCCTCCAATTCAAACTCTCTTTCTGACTCTATGGCTCTGCATTTCTTCCCATTTGCTACTGAAGGAACAATCTTTGATGAAGACTGAATCAGGCACTAATATATTAATATAGTTAAAAATTATTAGGAATCATTGTATTGATTATTTTTAAAGAACAATAGGATTTGGTTTTACCCTACATCTGTGGGCTATCAATTCTCTGGTTCTTGGTTACACAGCATTGTTCAGTGTCAGGTCCTTCTCATGGAGTAGGCCTTAAGTCAGATAAGGCATTGGTTGGCTACTCATACAAATTTTGTGCCATCATTGCCCCAGCATATTTGCGGGCAGACCAAATACTAGGTCAAAGGTTTTTGGCTGGGGTGCTTTTCATATGTCTCTTTAGGTAGTTTAGCCAACACAAAGGAGGCTAGAGCATTGGGGTGAAGGCTTCATGTAGGCACCAGCTCACCTTAGCATGTTCAATGAATTATGAGTGTTGTCCTCATCAATAGGGTTCCTGTGTCAGTTTGCATAGAGCAATCTTTTGTCTGAGTAACAGCGTGAGATGTTTTTATGTTTCCATGGGACCCCCTTGGCCAACAACTCAATTAAATACTACACAATCCTACTACTAGAATCCTGGCCTGGCTACAAGAGATGGCTAGTTGAGATTGCATCCCCCATAACAAGTAGTCCTCATTAAAATCATCTTTAGAGATTCCAGCAAGTTTACACTGCACTAGGTTTCCCCTTAACTCCTGGATGCCCTCCACTTCCACTCTCCCTCTACTCTCACCCTCCACCCAACCTACCCCTGAATCTAATCCCAAACTCCTGCCCCCAACCATATGCAGTCTTTCCATAAAATCTTTTCTATTTTCCACTCCCAGGGTAAATCCTGCATCACCCCTATGCCATTATCTTAACCTTACCTCTCTGGGTCTACAGACTGTAGCTAGGTTATCACTTACTTAACTGCTAATATCCACTAACAAGCGGATGCATACCCTATTTGTCTTTCTGGATTGGGATTAGCTCAATCAGGATGATTATTTCTAGTTCTATACATTTACCTGAAAATTTCAAGATGTCATTTTTAACAGCTGTGTAATACTCTATTGTGCAAAATCATAAATTTTTTTATCATTCTTTGGCTGAGGACTATCCAGATTGTTTCTAGTTTCTGCCTATTATCAATAAACTCACAATGAACAAGGTTGAGCAACTATTCTTGTGGCATGATTGAGCATTTTTTGGGGTATATGCCCAGGAGTGGTTGAATCACATGGTAGATCAATTCCCCATTTTCTGGGAAACCAGCATATTGATTTCCAAAGTATACAAGTGTCCACTCCTAGCAGAAATGGAAGAGTGGTTCACATGCTTCACATCCTTGCCAGCATAAACTGTCACTTGTGTTATTGATCTTGGCCATTCTGACAGGTGTAAGCTAGAATATCAAAGTATTTTGATTTGCTTTTCCTTGAAGACTAAAGGGTGTTAAAGAAGTGTTTAAGTTTTTCTCAGCAATTTGAGATTCTTTTATTTTGAATTCTCAGTTTAGATCTATACCTGATACTTTAATTTGATTGTCTGGGTCTTTTGATATCTAATTTCTTGATTTCTTTATATATTTTGGAAATTAGTTCTCTATTTGATGTGGCAAAATCATTTCCAATTCTGTAGTCAGCTGCCTTTCTAACTGACAATGTCCCTTCCCTTACAGAAGCTTTTCTGTTTTATGGATTTCCACCTGTTAACTACTGATCTTAGTGCCTGTGCTATATGTGTTCTGTTCAGAAAGTTTTTGCCTATGTCAATGTGTTTAAGTCTATTCTGTACTTTCTCCTTTATTTGGGTCAGAGTATCTGGTCCTATGTTGATGTCTCTGATCCAGTTGCTGTGAAGTTTTGTGCAATGTGATAAATATGTACATATTTGTACACCTTTACATGCAGACATCGTTTGCCCAACACCATTTGTTGAAAATGCTGTCCTTTTTCTAATATGTAGTTCTGGCTTATTTACCAAAATCAGTTATTCATATGTGTGTAAATTAATATCTGGGTCTTCAGTTTGATTCAAATGATGGAGATATTTGTTTTTATGCCAGTACTATGTGGTTTGTATCACCACAGCTCTACAGTACAACTTGAAGTTGGTTATGGTGAGACATCCAGCATTATTTTTATTGTTTAGGGATGTTTTAGCTATAATGTGTTTTTAATTTTGGTTTTGTTTCATTTTTCCATCTGCTCTAACATGGGGTAACACTATACCCTACCTTTGCCTGTATGAGTTTTTCCACAATACTAAACTCTATTATGATCCCTTACAATACTTGTTACAAACCCTTAATCATCAAAATTCTATTTAATCTAACACTATTATTGTATAAAATTACTTCAATTAAACAATACATCTTAAAAGGAGACCATCTTCATAATATTCCACAGATAAAAATACCCAGTAGAAATATATATATTTACATGACATAATCCCACCATATTAAATAGAATGAAGATCCTATACACCCATTCACGTCATGCCAGATATCAACAAAAAAATGCCAGTAATAAATATGTAAGAGCAGAGCAGTTGCTGGAGCCATTCTGGAGTGAACATCCTTGGGGCCTTGCCTCTCCAAGATTCAAACCTCTGTTTCCTGAGAGACAAAAACTCAAAGTTTTATTTTCAACTGTTATTCTTCTGACATGACGACCAGCAATAATAAAAGTTTGTACAACTGATAGATCATCCATTAGGAAAGTATAAAAACCCAGATATTGAAAGGAACTCAGAAAATATTGGGATTAGGTTGTTTTTGTTTGAATTGTGCATCTTTGCTCTACAGAATTTTAGTCATAACAAATAAGCTTGCAAACATATTCTAAACTCTATTATGAGAGCATTTTACCAGATACTGCAATAGCTATTTAACATAGGGAGATTCTGAGAAATGATCAACATCAAGAGTTGGCAGTCCTGAGGGACACTACACTTTTAACGTGGTATCCTGGATATATCCTGAACCAAGCTATATAAGTAGAAAATGAGAAAATATGATCAAAGGATGGGTTTGTGCTAATGGCAATATTTCTTTTGTTGTTGCTGTTGTTGTGCAATGTGACATTTTCTTTTTTATAAATTTGTTTTATGTTTTTCAAAGAAAACGAACTATCTTTTTTCATTTTACATACCAATCCCAGTTTCCCCTCCCTTTCCCCATCCCCTCTACCTATTCCCTCCACCCCCTATCCATTCCTCAGAGAGGGTAAGGCACATTGCTTTGGGGAAGGTACAAGGCCCTCCCTGCTGTATCTAGGCTTAGCAAAGTATCCATCCAAAGATAATAGGTTCCAAAAGAGCCAATACAAGAAGTATAGATAAGACCCGATGCCACTTCCAGTGGCCCTGCAGTCTGCCCAACCATTTAACTGTCACCCACATTCAGAGGAACAAATTTGGACCTATGCTGGTTCCTTCCTTGTCCAGTTGGAATTGGTGGGCTCCCATTAGCTCAGGCAAACTATTTCAGTTTACCGATCATGTCTTGTACCGTCATTGTCTTTTCAGTATAACCATCACAGTCTTGATCTCTTTGCTCACATTCTCACTCCTCCTACTCTTCAACTGGACTTTGGGAGCTCAGTCCAGTGCTCCACTGTGGGTCTCTGCCTCTGTTTCCAACACTTGCTGGATGAAGGTTCTATTGTGACATTTAAGATATTCATCAATCTGACTCCAGGGCAAGGCCAGTTCAAGCACCCTCTCCTCTATTGCTTAGTGTCTTAGCTGGCAACATCCTTGTGGATTCCTTGAAATGTCTCTCATGCCTAGGTTTCTTGCTAGTCCCATAATGGATCCCTCAAACAAGATATCTCTTTCCCTGCTCTCATCTCTGTCCTTTGTCCATCTTGCATCTCCCATTCCCTCAAGTTGCTCTCCCCCCTTCTCTTGTTCCCTCCTCTTCCTTTTCAACCCTCCCTTACTCCAACCCCTATGCTCCCAATTTTGTCAGGGGACCTTGTTTATTTCCCCTTTCCAGGTGGATCTATGTAAGTTTTTCTTAGTGTTCACCTTGTTACTTATCTTCTCTAGGATCATGAACTATAGGCTCAATATCCTTTGTTTATAGTTAGTATCCACTTATGAGTGAGTACATACCATGGTCATCTTTCTGGGTCTGGGTGGAGAGGATGTAGAGTAAGGGGAACCCTTCTCCATTGCTTGTGAAACTTGTACAACCACTCTGGAAATCAGTATGGTGGTTTCTCAGAAAACTAGGAATCAACCTACCTCAGGATTCTGCGATACCACTCTTGGGCATATACCTAAAAGATGCTCAATCATATTACAAAGACATCTGTTCAACTATGTTCATAGCAGCATTATTTCTAATAGCCAGAAACTGGAAACAACCTAGATGCCCCTCAACCGAAAAATGGATAAAGAAAATGCAGCACGTTTACACATTGGAATACTACTCAGTGGTAAAAAACAATGGCATCTTGAAATATGCATGCAAATGGATGTAGCTAACAGCAATATTTCAATGATAGACCATTACTTAAGCAAAATTTTATATACTAATATCATAAGGTAGTGGCCAATGAAAATGAAAACTGAGTCTGTGAGAATACTGCACACTATGCACAATGCTTTCTGAAAAAAAAATGCATCCAGAAATATTAGCCCATTAGTTTCATTTAAAAAAATGAATCTCTGTTCTGGAATTACATGGTACAGCTGAACTATTCAGAATTAAAGACAATTTATAGATACATTTGTAAGCTTTAGAGAATGTCTTTCATGTTTATATCATTATAGGTTAGGAAAGATTTATTTTCTCCACCAGTTAAAGAATTAAAAAATAGGAAAACTGTGTTAACAAAAGTATTAAAACTCTTGTTGTAGCTACTACAATATAACCACAGAAATCAAATCCCTTTACTGGTGTACTAAAACTCCTTATTAAAAAGATTTAAGTATGGATGCAAACAGGGTTAGTTTATTAGAGTTTAACAGAAAACCCTAAGCAGGTGAATTGTAAATCTTGCAGCCATCATGGAGGAGGAGAGTGAAGAAAAGGAAGAAATATCGTGCTGTTTAAAATAAACCAACACATAGGTGAATCATCTGTTAAGTGAAGAAACATGGGGACAAAAGGAATGAGCAATGGTAAGGAATACCAAGGAATGCTGTTGGAGGTGGTTTAGAAGCACATTTTAGGTCTGGTCAGAATTTGAAAGGAAAAGTTGGGAGGAGAGAATAAAAATGAATAGTTATGCCTTTTTCTGTCTGGGAAGAACTAAGCAACCACATGGTAGATTTTAGGAACTCTCTAGAATTTAGGTAGTGAAAATTACATTAGATAAAGTTTGACCCACATACACAGGTGTGGTACCTTATCCAGTTGATTCTCTTAACCACACCAGTTGATTCATTTAAGGGAGTAAATAAGGGCATATCTTCACCTAGTAGTAGAAATTTCCTTTACTATTGAATTGTGAAGAAATTGTATAGATATATATGATATCAGCAGTTGAAACCACACTTCATTCTCTACTTTGGTTATTTATCAGTTTTTCATATTCAATGACTGAAGTATTAAGTTTTTATGCAATGTTTACTCAGGAAAATAAAACCCATATTTCAAAATTTTGTTTAAAATTTAGCTTTCCAAAAAAGTGACCTAGTGAGAAAGAAAATCTGTTCATTGAATAATACTTGTCAACCCTATTTCTTGCATTTATTAGTCTAGATGAAATTTTCTGGTGGATTTAAAAATTTCAGTGTATTTTGTTGACTACATTGTATTATTAATCCTACACTATTTATAATTAAAACAGTTTTGTTGTCTGTGTCTTAACATATTCTTTATGAAGATTGCCTAAAACTCTTTTGTAAGTGTAACAAAAATCTATTGAGCAATCATTAAAACAAATCTAGTTATATTGAATAAATGCTTTTAATTTGCACACATTTCACTATATGAAATAATTTAGTAACTGTAACAATATGATCTATTTCCTGGGAAATTGTTTTAAAAATCTTGTTTCTCTACTCTGCTTTTCATCACTGCACAGTAATTAGAGTTCTCAAATTAAGTTGTTTTGTAATTACACTGGAATGAAAAAGTGTGCCAGACAAGTTAAAGCAAGTTATTTTACAGTCTGTCCACGGACGTTCTCTTACTTGAAGTTCACCATGTTTCCTAATTTCAACAAAGTGTTATGGCATAGAAGTCTTTATTTCACAGATATTAACAATAGTACTTTTTTATTTATTTTTTTTCATGTATCAGTTAATTAACACAATGTTTTATGTTTTAAAGCAAGTATTTATAAGGACTAATGGAGATGAATATTTTATAGTCCTGTCTTTTTTCTATCTCATTACATTTCTTTAGATGCTGTTTATCTCTGCTTTTATTCTTGCTCTGGTGTATTACAGTGAGGAGTAGAAAGAAATACCTTACTTTCCATTCAAAATAACTAAAATTCTTTAGAGACTAAAGCAGAACTGAATATAAAGACACCCAATATTTGTAAATTTTGTTTATCTTCCTTATTATGTATAAAAAGTATTATATTTTGGATTTATTTTATATGACAAAAATGGGAGATTCATTCAAATTACCCTTCAAAGACTGATAAATGAGTAGAAGTGACAACGTTCAATCCGCAGCTATTCAGTCCAGTGAATGTTTCTTAATTTTCTAATTGTATTGTGTGTGCCTTTAAAGAACTTCTATTGACAAACTCATTTTCCAAATCTGTAGGTTTCAAAATTAATTCATAGAAACTGTTTGCAATACAATGGTTTCTGTGAACAAATACACAATTTTTTCAAATGAAGAAAGAAAACCTTTAAATGCCTGAGTTGTACTGGAATTATCCTTAAATATTTCTTCTTTTACAAACCACTGTATATGAACTTAATAATATCTTTGTCATTAATATGTAAGTAAGAATGTTTGTACATTTTCAAACACTATATTATAAATTTCTAACTGAAATACTTAAGCTGTAAAAGTTACTAATATAAAATAAACTTAAATGATAAATAAAATAATTATTATTTAGAATTTAAATACTATTTCAAAACCTCTATGAAAAAATCATATATTTCTTATCTTGCTTGGTTTTTCATTGCTGTAGGATGCATTATTTCTTAGAATATAGAAGCTACAACTCCACTGTGGTTGCATTAAGTCGAAGGCCCTTTTGAGCCACTTCACAGAGAGAAGACTCTGAGTTGCTAATGGTGCAATCTGAAGACAAAATTATACTTCCTTCCAGAAAATTTAATTCTTCTACTTTTGAAGCTATCTGAGAGAGAGAGAGAGCATTGTTAAAAAAGATGATCTTTGGCTTGGGGTTTTTCTAAGTATTTTATTTAAAAGTAACATCACATCAACTGAAATACCAGATGGTGAAAAAAAACTTCTTGTTTCTCTCTCGTGTGTTAAGTTAATCAAATTTTCATTTGGGGAAAGAGATCAAATTTGTTTCACTAAGGTCAATTATATTCAAACTTTATCCTAAAGTTTTTTTTTATTTTCAGCACTTCTTTTTAGAATAGTTAAAATCATTTAACTTTCTTGACAGTAATATAATGACTTTTCAGTTACAAATTTTATTTAGAATGTGTTGCACAGAAATATAATTTGTTACTTCAATTGAGAACATTTCCTTCACTGTGATGTGTAAATATTTCTGAATAGGCATCATTGAAACATCTTTTAAAAAAGCCATCTTCTGTTCTTGATGACATGTTTAAAGCTTTGAATAAGATCAAGGGGAATACAAAACTGATTCAAAAAATGCACATTAAACTTAAAAAAGAATACTAGATTAGGAGGCAAAATTCTAAATTAGGGAGTCTAATATAATAAATATAAACTGACAGGAAACATGAAATCTCTAAAGTAAAATTAGAAAAGATTGTTTGTGTAAAGGCTACATTGAGAAATTGAAGGGAAATATGCTAATAAAGATATTGGCATTTAAAATAATGAGGCATTTCTTTATCATCTGCAACATTTCTTGTAGGGTGAAGTCATGGAAACAGATTGAGAGGCAGAGGCCTACTATCAGTAACCTTTAGTACAATGAGCTTATGCACATCTCTCCTTGGGATTGTTTTTAGGCATCGGTGACATTTTTGCTTTGAGTATAAATCCTTATTTGACCTGTCACTCTTTCCATTTAATACATGATATTAGTACTTCCAAAATTTTTCTTTTTTAACTTTTTAATTTGAAAGTTTTTTTTTCATTTTACATACCAAGCACAGTTCCCCCTTCCTCCCCTCCTCCAGGCACACCCCACCTTCCCAGCACCCAACCTTCATCCAATCCTTAGAAAGAGTAAGGCCTCCCTTGAGGAGTCTACAAAGTCTAGCATATCAAGTTGAGGCAGGACAAAGTCTTTGTCCTCTACATCAAGGCTGAGCAAAGTATTTCTCCAAATGGAATAAGCTTCCAAAAGTAGTTCATGCACTAGGGATAAATCCTGGTCCTACTACTAATGGCCCCACAAACTGCCCAAGCCACAGAATTGTCATCCACAATTCAGAGGGCCTAGTTTTTTTTCCCATGCAGGTTCCCCAACTATAAGTCCAGAGTCAGAGAGTTACCACTAGCTCTGGTCAGCTATCTCTGTGGGTTTCCTCATCATGATCGTGACCCCTTTGTTCATATAATCACTCTTCCCTCTCTTCAACTGGATTTGGCCCAGTACTTAGCTGTGAATCTCTGCATCTGCTTCCATCAGTTATCGGATAATGGTCCTATCATGACAATTTGGGTTGTCATCAATCTGACTAAGGGGAAGACCAGTTCAGGCATCCTCTCCACTATTGCTAGGAGTCTTAGGTGGGATCATCCTTGTGGAATCCTGGGAGTTTCCCTAGCACTAGATTTCTCCCTAAACCTATAAGGGCTACCACTAATCAAAATATCTCTTTCCTTGCTCTCCCTCTCTGTTCCTCCCTCAACTCAACCATTCAATTCCCTCATGTTCTCCTCTCCCCTTTCACCTTTCCCTATCCACTAGGCACTCCCAATTTCCTCAGGATATCTTATCTATTTCCTCTTTGGAGGGGCATCCATGCATGTCTCTCTTAGGGTTCTCCTTTTTCTCTAGGTTCTGAGGGGTTGTGTATTGTAGCCTCGTTATCTTTTTTACGTCTAATGTCCACTTATAAGTGAGTTTATACTGTGTTTGTCTTTCTGTGTCTGGGGTAGCTCACTCAGGATGTTTTTTTTTTCTGGTTCCATCCATTTACCTGCAAATTTCAAAATGTCACTTTATTTATTTTTTTTACTACAGGGAACACTCCTCCACTGCTGGAGGGAGTGCAAAGTTTATAGCCACTTTGGAAACCAGTATGACATTTTTCCAAAAATTGGGAATCAATCTACCTCAAGACCTAGAAATACCAATCTTGAGCACATACCAAAAGGATGCACATTCATATCACAAAGACATTTGCTCAACTATGTTTATAGCAGCATTATTTGTAAGAGCCAGAACTTGGAAATAACCTAGATGCCCCTCAACTGAAGAATGGATAAAGAAATGTGGCACATTTACACAACGTAGTACTACTCAGTGGTAACAATGACATCTTGACATTTGCAGAATTGTTCAGAGTTTGTATTAGTTGATTAAAGCAGAGCCTTTTCAAAATTTAAGAAATGTAAGAAAACTTCTCAGGTCTACTTTAAAGCAAACAGGCTTTTGTTGTTGTTGTTGTATCCTTGTTTGTTATCAAGTTTAAAATTCATGTCACATGTTCTTTACTGTTACACAGAGAGTAATTTAATAGTTCACAGAATGCTCAGATTCACCATATATTTTCTTTTATTCCCCAGATGCAATAGCCCCCACTCTTCAGAGTTTCTGATTGTCTTGAGCAAAATAAGAAGAAAAAGTAAAAAAGGAAATGTATCATTTGGACAAAACATAATATCACACATTACTGGAAGCAGCAAAATACATGGAACTCACATCTTGAATAGGACAAAGCAAAATTCTTCCACTCCTAATTTAACATAATTTCAATTTACTGCTCAAGTAGCAACTGTCATTTTAAGTATTTAAAGTCCTCAATTTAAGATTATTTCAGTCAAGAATCTTCCTTATACACTTTAAAAAGTTTATACTACATGAACATTTGCCATACAATGACTTCTCTGCAATCAGAATACAATCCTGCTTTAAATAAGAACAACAATGTCATTTAAATTTGTCTGCATTCTGGGCTTGCTTGTCATCTCATGAAAGTGTCAGTTCTTTAGTTCACCATTTCAAAAGTTCTTACTTTCTCTACTACATTCCATTTGCTGATACTGTAAATATGTCTTGCAATTTTTGAAACTGGTAAGTCAATCCCTAGCTGTCATTTATAGAAAGACAGAACAAATTACAGAAGAGCATCTTTTTGCAAATAAGCAAAGAAAATCCTCCTTTAGCAAAATATATATCCATGAAAATCAAATACTGAAATGACAAACAGGATAAATGAAATGAAGTCACTAGTTGGAGAACAGAAACAGCTATAATTTAACATTAATTTCTAAGAAATTATGCATGATTATATGAGAGTCAGTCTCTCATTAAGAATTGTTTGGTGCAATAAATAAGTAAGTGAGTAATAGAGATTTCAAATCAACATAGATAACTTTTTATGTTGTTCATTCAAGAGTAGCTATTAATCAAAAAATATTTGTAAAGCTTCCCTAAGGATAATTTAATGACAGTGAAAACTGGTTCACAATGTGAATAATCAACAACCTCTTCAGAAAGGGATATTTTTATATCACACACTGCTGATATACTAATTTTTTAAATTTCTTTAGATAATCTTTCTGAATAATATATAACTTTGTATATAAAATAAAATTTAATTAATGTTTTTAATGTTTGCATAAGTTAGAGACTTCTAATATCAGCTCATTTAAATTAAACTACAACTTAATTATTAAAAAGAATTACCTTTATGCTATTTTTAATTTTTTATTTATTCTTTTCTCATGCATTACATGTCAGTTGACAGATGTTTCTGTCCCACCCAGTCCCATAGCTATTCAATCCCAAAGAAACACACAGAAACCTACATTAATTATAAGTTGGTTAGCATATTAGCTCAGGCTTTCTTATTAACTAACTTTTTTTTTATTTTTGGTTTTTCAAGGCAGGATTTCTCTGTAGCTTTTGGAGCCTGTCCTGGAACTAGCTCCTGTAGACCAGGCTGTCCTCGAACTCAAAGAGATCCTCCTGCCTCTGCCTCCCGAGTGCTGGGATTAAAGGTGTGCACTACCACCACCCAACTTTAACTAACTCTTACATCTTTCATTAACCCATAATTCTTGTCTGTGTTAGCCACATGACTTAGTACTTTTATCATTGAGGAATTCTCATCTTGCTTCCTCTACATCTGGGTGACAACTGCAGACTGAGTCTTTCTTCTTCCCAGAATTCTCCTGTTCTGGCCACCCTGCCTACACATAATACCTGACTAGTGGCCAATCAGTGCTTTATTAAACCAATACAAGTGACAAATCTTTACAGGATATAGTACCATTTCCCCCACAGTTAGACCGTGAGGAGATGGTCCACCTACTGAGACAGTGTGCCTGAACTAATGGGAGCACACCAAATCCAGCTGGACTGGGACTGAATGAGCATATGATCAAACCAGACTCTCTGAATGTGGCGGCCAATGGGGGCAGACCGAGAAGCCATCAACAATGACACCAGGACCTATCTCTTCTGCATGTATTATCTTTTTGGGAACCTAGTCTTTTTTGGATGCACACATTCCTAGGCCGTGATGGAAGGGGGTGGGCCTTGGACTTCCCACAGGGCAGGGCACCATGCCCTCTTTTAAGGAAGAAGGGGGAGGGAGGAGGGGTGGGGGTAGCAGGAGGGGACTGGGAGAAGGGGAAGAAATGTAAAAATTTTACTTTTTTTTTGAATGGAAAAATAAAAAAAATAAAAAAAAACTTTACTTTTAATGCACTACAGGAAGGGAACAGAGCATTAGATCTGTAGCATATGCTTCCTTTATTCTTTTTATCTCAATTTTGAGATTATAATATAATTATATTTCTCCTTTCTTTGCCTCCCACCAATCCCTCCCACACATGGAAATTCTAAGGCAATGGCATTAAATTGATGTGAAAAATTCTTAATTATATTATATTTTATCATTTAGTTGATTCTCTGAATACAATAATAGTTTCTTGTTGAGTTCAAATCATTTGTTGTTATACTGTAACATATGACACGTGATAGATATTCTTCATTGACTACATTTAGAATTAAATAAAATTTCATCAACTTAAATATTCATTCTAACAGTTCTGTTTCTCTAGTTAATACTGACTAATATATACTTTAAATAATCAAGCAGGATATATATCGATGATAGTTGTGATGGTTGTTGTGTGGTTGCAAAATAGAAAAGGAGGTAGGAGTGATGAGGAGTACTGAAAAACAAACTTGATAGTCTTGTATACAAGCTGTGGAACATTTCTAAAAGTAACTATTTCTCATAAACATACTTGAAAGCAATTTAAATATATTTTAATAACTTAAAAAATTAAATTCAAAAGTTTAATATCATTTTATAATCATAATTAAAACCTCAAAAAGAGAAAAATATTGAAATATAGTCACTATGCAAAGGTCAAGACACATTGTACTTTTCATGACTTTCTTGTGTGATATAAAAGAGCAGAGAGATTTCCATCTCTACCTCTCTACCATCTCCCCCTTCTCCTCTCCCCCTCTTCTCTCTGTCTCTCTCTTTCTGTTTCTCTTTCTCTCTCTCTCTGCCTCTCTCTGCTCTTCTCCTTTCTCTCCTTCACCCTCTACCTTTCCCTCCATAACCCATAAATAAATACCCACTTTCTCTGCATGGCATGCCTATCTGTCTCTTTCTCTCAACACCACCGTGGCTCCTTGTGGGACTGGCTGACCCACTGAGGTTTCTCACCTGCCACATGGATCCCTCCCTCATGGCCCACTGCCCGCTGCAAAAAAAAAAAATAAATAAATAAAATGAAAGAGCAGAGAACTCTTGAATATGTGTCCCTGACAAGACAATATTCTTTTGATTTGGTTTTAACTGCATTCCATAATTGCATGCTTTATGAAAAACAGAGTGCTTCTTGTTTCTAACCCATTCCAGTCCTGATTTCCCTGTCAAAAAAAACAGTTTCTTTATTTAGATTTTTTTTCTAGTATAACTTTCCTCATTTCTAACCAGTATTTATATCTCTTAAATTTCTTAGTTTTGAAAATAATGTCTGATTTGTCTGCTAAGACATGTCCAAACACAATTTCAAACTGCTTTTATTTCTTTGTTCAGGCTGAAATGTTTGTTGAATTTGTATAATATATTCTGTCTCCTATTTTCTTTTTAGTTCCCACTAACTGACTATTCACAAATTATTAATCACTACTTGGAATTTACTGTTATTAAATTATCACAATTATGTAATGATATTTGATTGCAATCCTTGTAAGAATGCATAATGAATAATAAGAATTATTAAGACCAATCTCCAAATGAATATAATCAATATGAATATTATGAGATGTTTCCATTTTAAAATATACTACACTGCAATTTTTCATTTTCTATAAAATATTTGCTGTGTTATAATAGGGAAGAAATATTTTGAGAGAAATATGTAAATTTAAGTATTCTCTGTCATCTACAAATTCAGAAGATTAGTTTTAATCTGATTCTCAAAAATCATAACCCCAAGAATGCAGACTTGTTTGCATCACATGACTCTGTAGAAAAGAAAGTTCACTGTTATTTCCAGTGAATTATAGATATAATCTTATAAACAATGCAACACAAGGTATTTTCCTTTGACTTTTATTGAGGACCTTCATAGACAGAATGTACAGCTTTAGATATAAGGTGATCAGGAAATATGATGTGTCTTATAACCTGAAGCTCCTGGTTAGTTAGGCAGCCAATGAGTAAATCAGTTGCAGCTGTGTCATGGTAGCTTGATTTACTGGTGGTCAGACCACCCTCTTTTTGCTAAACATCCTTGAAACTACTGGTAAGTTTTCACAACATATCAGAAATGGAGGTAGCTAGGTCCCTTGACCATTGCCTCACATGGACATTTATGTAGGACTTGCATGTTCCAAAGATCATCTTTATTATATTATGTTTTGGGGTGCCACATTGGGGAGACATCTGTTTGTCTACAAAATACCTTGGGGTCCAGAAATTAGTTTGCCAGTACGGTGGTCAATATGCTGTTGAAATAAAGGACTTGAGAACTATGACCTCAAAAGTTTCCCTTCTTGTTGAAAGAGACTTGTTAGGGCAATGGAATACTATTGTGGAGGCAATGTGTGACTAAAGTCCCTCTTCAGAAAATGAGGGGTTATGGCATAAAAGTTTTTACTCCAACTCAGAGACTGGGGCATTTCAAACTTATCTTTGAATGTTAGAAGCAACAATGCAATAGGACTATAGGAGAGACAAAAAAGACTTATAGCTCACCCATCACAGAAACATTTTTTTGTTTTTTGTTTGAAATAAAGTTATGAGAATTTTAATTTGACAAATTGTGTATATTGTTAATTTTTATACTAGAATTATTGCATTGACTTGTTAATATTTGTAACTACTTTGGTTTACTATGGAGATGTTACTCGTTAGAAAAAGGTTAGAGATTATAGAAGAAAAATATGATATGATGCCAATGATTTGCTATGTTTAATAAGACAAATTTGATTTTGATGCTGCTAAAAAACTGCCAAAGCAATGCTAGGTCAGTTTTTAAAAGCCATCCTGTTTTGGTCATCCTCTGCTCCCTTATTAGGCACAGTCATCTTTCCAGTAGCAGAAGCACAGGCTTTAATAAATAAATTAAAAAGGGGAAATGTGTCAGACCCCATCAATGCCGACCAGTCCTACCTTGACCAAAGGTCAGAGAGTTCAGAACTATTCATGTTCTTTCAAGGTTATGAGAGGAATTTTTACCCTGTGTGTGGCTGTCTACAGGGAACTCAGCCTAAGTCTGGTTACTGCATGACCTGCCTAAGCATTAGAATACTTAACTCGGGATATAGTTAACTTGATGTTTCTGGTCTTGAAGAAGTAATTGATCTTTTTGTTCTTTGTATCATGGTAAATTCGTATTTTTCCTTCTTCCCCCATTTTGGTTTATAAGTATATGGGAAATAAATTTGGGCAAATTCAGTATTCACTAGGTTGTCCTTTTGACTGTATTCTGTGTCATTATTTCCTTTGTATCTCTGCTGTGTCTGTCTAACATTTCTCATCCACATGCCTCTACCCTGAATTAAATGAACCCATCAAGATTGCTAATAAACTTGTTTGGATCACATGACTCTGTAGAAAAGAAAGTTCCTATTATTTCCAGTGAATTTTAGAAATAATCTTATAAACAATGCAACATGGGTTATTTTCCTTTGACTTTTATTGTGGATCTTCATAGACAGAATATACAGCATTATGTATATGAAAATTTGAACTCTCTGTTGTTATTATGTACAGATTGGTTTTTATCCTCTACCCCAACCACTGGGTCTTTTAAAAAGAAATAATTTAAAAGGGAAATGTGAAAAGGACAGTTAAGGAAAGAAACTAGATTCCCTGACCAACATGTATATTTTTGTAGCATTATATAAACCATGAGTTCTATTGTAGCAGGCTTCCTAGTCTTTCAAGCTGCAATACCATCATTTAGCATAGTTCTTTTCTAAATCTCAAAGATAGAGACTGCTGTGCTTAAAACCAATCAGATTGTGTCACTGAATTCTTCACTACTACACTCTGCTCTCTGTACTCACACACTGCTATTGAGGGCTCTCTGATATCTATCAGCTACAGGTTTGGCCTATGAGTCAAAGGCAGGATGCAGAGGTCTTTTTTTTTCATACATTGTTTTGTTTTATTTTTTCCATTCAAAAACATAATTCTAAATTTTCTTTAGGTCCCTATAAGATATACCCACATTCCCAAAAATTGGATTATGGATGTTTGCCTTTGTTTAGAATGTTGGTTACAAGTTATTATGAATAATGGTCAGTAGAAAAGCTAAACAAAGGAGATTAAATTCAGAGTTCTTGTTTAAAGAGGAGGGGGCGTGTTGTGGAGCAATGGTCTGTACCCTGTCACTTGTATTTTAAATAAACATTGATTGGCCAGTAGCCAGACAGGAAGTATAGGCGGGATGACAACACAGGAAATAGAGGCAGAGCAACAAGAATTCTGGGAAGAGGGAAGTTTCAGAGCAGCCATCACCCAGATGCAGAAGAAACAAGATGTGACTGCCTTGCCTAATAAGGTCCCGAGCCATGTGGTTAACACAGACAAAATTTATGAACTAATAAAAGTTATAAGAGTTAGTAAGAAGCCTCAGTTACTTGGCCAATTAGTTTATAATGAATGTAGACCTCTGTGTGCTTTTTTTGGACTGAATGACTGCAGAACTGGGTAGGCCAACCAGTTTATGATTAATGTAGACCTCTGTGCATCTCTTTTTGGGACTAAACAGTTGTGGGACCTGGTGGGACAGAAACCTCAGTCAACAAATTTTGTACCTTATCTGACCACCATGAATTACAACTGGATATCAATAACAACAGAAACAAGAGAAAGCTTACAAACTCATGAAATGTGAGGCTTGATCATCTCAGGTAGCAGTCTTTGAACTATTCTAGATGTAGAACTCAGACATCTGAGCCATTCCTCCTATCAGAGATATCTCAGGGGGGTCTCCTTTATTCAAACCTGGAAGTTTCTTAAAGCAGAATGAATCCACAGTTCCTCATTTCATGTGGAAACAAAAGCAAAACCTCTTCTCCAAAGTAGCATATCTTTTGACTTAAATTTTAAAGTCAAATCATCTTCAAAATATATATATTATTAATCCAGCAGCATTTATAATCAAATGTATTTTAGCAGCTTTTGTTCCTTCCTCAGTCATCAAACAATTTAAAGACAACACAATAACATGCAGTATCCAGATTTCTGTGTATTTTTCATTTTTACTTGGCTTTACTTTAAACTTTATTTCTTTTATTTTTATTTTTATTTTTAATGTTTAGCTTTTTGAGTCACAGTTTCTCTGTGTACCTTTGGCTGTCCTGGAATTCACTCTATAGATTAGGTTGTCCTTGAACTCACAGATCCACCTGCCTCTGCCTCCCAAGTGTTGGGATTAAAGGTGTATGCAACCACACCTTGAACTCACAGAGATCCACTGCCTTGGCCTCTGAAGTTTGGGGATTAAAGATGTGTGCCACCACACCCAACTACTCTCTTTTTTCTTTTAAGGACTTTATTGTTTTTTCCCCAAGCCTACATGTATTTTTAAATACACAATAAACCATTTAGATATTTTCTTCATCTATGAATCTATCTTTACTATATATCTCTCTTTTATTGACCACATGAGTCTTTAATTTACTAAGCAATATGGCTAGGATTAAATTTGTGGCCTTGACAACTGGATCCTTAAGCCTATTCCTTATATTCCTTAGTTTTTTTTTTTTTTTTGAAAGTCTATCCTCATGGCAGAGGTACTGGCCAGAGCCATGTTTATTGCCACAATTCTATGATGTTTCAAGGTCCCTGCCACTCCTGAAAAGTATGCAGTCAGCTTTTCATCAACACCATTTAAGTGTTTTGGGGCAAGACCTCTTAAATAGCTGCAAGGTTTTGCAGCTAAAGCTGAGTCAAGAAGCCTCTCTTAAATAAGAGTGCTTGCCTCTAGCAAGCAGAACTCACCCAAGAAAGTATTGCCTTCAAGAAGTTGTGCTTAACTCTATTCTTTTCTAGCTAAATAACTTCCCAAGATCTTTCAGATTTTTAAGTGAATTTGGTCAGTCCCACGTGTTTACCATGTGTTTACCAAGGTTTCTGTCTCAACAGGTCCCACAACTGTTTAGTCCCAAATAAACACACAGAGTTCTACATTAATCATAAATGGTTGGCCTATCTGATCCTGCAATTATTCAGTCCTAAAGAAACACAGAGGTCTACATGCATTATAAACTAATTGGCCTAGTAACTCAGGCTTCTTATTAACTCTTATAACTTATATTAGCCCATAAATCTTGTCTGTGTTAGCCACATGGCTTGGTAACTTATTAGGCAAGGCAGCCATATCTTGTTTCTTTTGCATCTGGGTGATGGCTGCTCTGAAATTTCCCTCTTCCCAGAATTCTCATTGTCCCATCTCTACTTCCTGTCTGGTCACCCCGCCTATACTTCCTGCATGACTACTGGCCAATCAGTGTTTATTTAAAATGTAAGTGGATGGATACAGATCATTGTCCCACAGCAGCCTGTAATTGTAATTTTCTTGTATCTGTGTCTAAGTATGTGGTCAATTTTGGAGAGAGTTCCATAAGCTGCTTAAAAGGACATTTATTTTGTGTTTGAGTGAAATGAGCTGTATATGTGTGTGTGTGTGTGTGTGTGTGTGTGTGTGTGTGTGTTAGTTCTATGTTTTATGTTGTTATTTAAAATTAGGATTTCTCTGTTTAGTTTTTGTTTGACTAACCTGTCTATTAACAGTAGTTATCTGTTGAAGCTACCCAGTATCACTGTGTGAGGGACAATATATGATTTTAGCTACAGATATGTTTCTTTTACAGACATGTTTGCTCTTTTTGCTTGATGCATATATGCTTACAATTGCAATATCATCTTCGCAGTTTTTTGCTTTACTGAATATGTAGTATTCTTCTATATCTCCAACTATTAGTTTTCTTTAGTAAAGTTTTGTGAGATAAATATAATTTTTCATATGTCTCATATAATATAAAATTTAGACATCTTCTAGAGTCATTGACAAAACTTATAATTGGTACAATTAGAAGAATACTAGGAGCTTGGTAATTTTGCAATAAAGAGAATTAGAGAAGGTATTCAAGGACAATAAAGCATTCAATGATCTCATCCTAGGAAGCATTGTGAGTTAAGAGTATCTTTAAATTTGCATGTTTCATAACAATATGCAAGCTTGAAAAATCATGAGGAAAAATAATTTATTCAAAATGTATATTTATCTATATACCTATATCTAATTTGAATAAAATTACAGGATTTGGAGTAGGCATGTTATCTTAGAGAGCATTAGATGATCTAATAGCCCCCAGTGTTAGGCTGGGGAACATCTTTTCCAACTGTTGTCAGAAAACAACATAATAGTCTCAAAATAATACAGACTATTTCCATTCCTTTTATATGTCTCACAGAACATGAAGGTAAGACTCTATTTCTAAAGATATCACACACTTAGGACCCAGGTTTTAGAGGAATAGTGTTGGCATTGACTTAGAAGAGTCCTCTCTGAAGTTTGTCTTTAATACTATCAAAATATATTATGCAAGTTGACAAGAAAGAAAAATAATCAATTGTCCTACCCAGCTGTAAAATTTACGCACACAAAACAAATGCCCAGCAGGACAAAATTAACAAAAAAAGCAATAGTGATGCTTATACATTGGGTTTAACCAAAAGCTCTCTAATTGAACTTAAATTCTATTCAGGAGGAGGGAATTAGTATGTGGTACTGCAAATTCAGCCAATCACCCATGGCTCTTGAAGTTATGGAACCTACAGAACTACATACTAATGAATTCCACCAAACCAATGCAATTTCTAACCATATTCTATATATGTATCCTTATGCTCAGAGATGAATGTAGCTCTGTAGCCCACATCAAATAAGGTGATTATTGTAGCAGACAGAAATTGTTACATAAATTCACAATTGACAAACAAATAGAAAAAAAGTAGCAGTAGAGAACCCAATGACAATTGACACCTTCTCAATACAAGCCCTACAAACATGTCTCAAGAAACCTTGTAGAACAAGGGACAAAAATATTGTAAGAGCCAGGGTACTGGGACTCTTCTCTGTAGTAGTGTACCCATGAACCTTAACAATCTGGTGACCTAAACAATATCTGTTCAATGACAACCAGTTGCCTTGATATGTTGATGGGGGATATCTCACAAAACCCTACCACTCAGTGAAGTACTATATGGAGTTAATAGTTCTTTAGAAAGAGAGTATCAGTCTTCTCGAAGGACAAGCTCCCTGATAAACATGCAATCCCAGTCAGTCCTAAATACATTCATATATAAACAACATTAAATAGACTCAACAGACTGTATTTTACATGCATATATGGATGTGTGCAACAATAGTAATTAAAGAAGAAAAGGTCATAAATCTGTATGGGAGTATATAGAACACAGGAAAAATTGGAGCAGAAAGAAGGAGGTGTAGAAATGATGTAAATACTATACTCATGCATGAAATTCTCAAAAATATATTATGCATTATATTTATTAAAGTATTCTCATGTTCTATTTTTTTCTATTGCTAATGTCATAATTTTATGTATGGTAATTTAGATGTTCTCAGATATAAAATTGTATAACTGACAATTAAACCATTTGCAATTACTTAAGAGAACCTCCATAGTAAGCCATTGACTCACAGTCTGATCCGCTCACATGGTAGGGACATCTTACTGTGAATAAACTCAAAATTGTAGAAGGGTGACACATTTAATCATCTCATTCAGAAAATGGATCACCACTCACATCACCATGACATTCAGACGTGTGTGATGACAATTGCAGACTCTATACCCCAATGTTATGTATTTTAAAGATAAAAGAGACACTTATTTCATCCAATCTTAATGAGAGCAAATTTTTACTATCAGAATTTTTGTTGAGAATTTGTGATGATTGGCTGGCTCCATGTTGTGACATTTGTGTCTCTATAGGTTTCTTTTTTATTTACTCAGTTAATTTATTGTATAAATGAGTTTTCATTGAAAATAATTGTTACTTATAACAAAACAAAATTAAAATAACCTTTTAATAACCCTCTCGACTTTTAGCAATTCATACTTAATTTTAGATATAATAATAATATATTATCAACATTTCATTAATGTTAATTCACTCTGAGAAACTTATGTAGCCACACTTAAAAAAAATAGTGGTTTTCTATTTCTAGATGTGTTTGCTAATTAAGATAAGATTTGGTAGCACATAACAGAAGCCTCAAATAATTGCTTCAAACAATAAGGACATATTTTTGTAGAACATCCAGACATATCCAGAAATTTGGCAGACTCTTGCTTTTAAGGAATTTCTGAAGCCATTAAGATTAGACTACTCTTAGCTCCCTAACTCATATCTTCATCCTTTGGGCTGCAAGATGGTTGCTATACAGTTTTCTAATTCCAAGTTGTGGAGAATAAGCAAAGGAAACTTGTGTTCTCTTTTCATATTCAATTTTCAGTTCTCTACATTGCCTATCGAAACATATATTCTGGCATCTGGATTTGTAGATGACAGAAAATCACAAACAACATTGACAATGAAGGGAGATATTCATTTTTGCAATGGAGATATAATAAAACTATATTTGAATTGAATGACAGTTTTCTAAGTCATTACTAACTAACAAAAGTAAATCCTCATTTCAGTTTAAGAATATCCTGACATTGATAGATATTTTTGTTAGTTAAAACTGAATTTTGGTATTAATAGTAGTATTTTTTAACAAATAACTTTGCTAAGGCTTAGGAAACAAAATTGCTCTGTTTAATTCCTTTGTTATGGTTTTGTTTTGTGTGTATATTAGTGGAAAATAAGGTGATGTTGGGACAGTGAAGGATAACGAGAGGTGAGAGAGCAATGAGTAGTAGAAAGAGAGACATAGGAGGATGGAGAGATAGGAGACATGTAAGGCTGGGGTATGAGGATTACAGTGTAAGAAGGGTGAAGTGCAGTGTCAGTGAATATGAAGGATAACGGATAATGGGCTGCGGGAGCACAGAAAGAGGGTGGTGGGAGGTAGAAGGTGGTGGGAAAAATGTGGATACTCCGGGATTATGGAGTGAGCTATTCCCGCAGTCTTCTTTATTGTGTACTCAGCATTCCCAGTGCCTATCATCTCCCTGAATCTGTCATGTGTGTTTAATTAGGACCTCTTTAAAGATTTAGTCCTCATGGTGGAAGTTCTGCCACTTTTTTTTTTTGAGTGATCGCCTGTGCCAATGTGTTCAAGTTTACTTCACACTTTGTCTTCTATGGGGTTCAGTGTGGTTGGTTTTATCTTAAGTTTGAAGTTGGAGAGGACATGGTATAAAGGGAACAGTCTTCCATTGTTGGTGGGAGTGCAAACTGGTTCAGTCATGTTGGATACCAGTATGGTGATTTCTCAGAAAATTAGGAAACAACCTACCTCAAGACCTAGCAATACCACTTTTGGATATATAACCAAAGGATGCTTAATCATATTACAAGGACATGTGCTCAACTATGTTAATAGCAGCATTGCTTGTCATAGCCAGAACCTGGAAACAACCTAAATGCCTCTCAACTGAAGAATGGATAAGGAAAATGTGGTATAATTACACAATGGAATACTATGCAGCTGGAAAAAAATAACATCTTGAAATTTTCAGGCAAATGGATGGATCTAGAACCCAGACTCAAAAACCCAAATATCATTTATACTCACTCATAAGTGGATTTTATACATAAAGCAAAGAAAAACCAGCTTACAATTCACAACCCCAGAGAACCTAGACAAGAAAGAGGATGCTAAGAGAGACATACATGGGTATTAGAAAAAAGCAAGATCTCCTGAGCAAATTGAGAGCATCGGGACATTAGGAGAGGGTATAAGGGAAGGAGAGAGAAAGGGAGGGGAGTGGAGAAAAATTATATAACTCAGTAAAAAACAACGTAAAACAAACAAACAAACAAAAAAGAGTTTAGTCCTTTCTGTATATTGAAACCTGAAGTCTTACCTCGATGCTAATAAAAAGATCAGTTTACCCAGAATTCATCAAGGTTGAAAACAGTATGCAGCACTGTGGGAAGAGGGAAATGGCTGGAGTCATATCTACCTACATTCTATAGGAATTATTTGGGCAGGGTGGGAATGAGAGCAGATGACAGTCACAAATGTATTCAATTTTCTTCAAACAAATTTTCTTACCTGTCACCACACGGGTAAACAAATGTGCTTTTCCTGGTGAAAGCTCCTTGACCCAGCCCCAGAATAAACAGTGCAGTTTTCTGTGGCTACGGGTGTTTTAAAGCTTTCTGGTCTCAATATAAGTAGATGCATTTCTTGGGCTGTGGAGAAGGCTTCCCATGGAGAATAGCAGCAGTTTAAGTGCATTATTATTCTCTTCTGACTCAAAGGAAAGGGAAGTTACACGATGTCTTTGCTCTCGAACTCCTAGTCGTCCTTTGAAAATGAGATATATTCTCAAACTTTTAGCTAGAATTTTTGATGTATGTGCCAATATCATTTCAAATAATGCTGCTTACTCAGTACCGGGGGGGGTGAATAACATATTTTTTAATGATATTACAAAAGCTGAGAAAAACCACTAAAATTCTTAAAGAAGATGTGGAGACACAACCATGCATGGAAACCAGGGCTAGTATTTCAGGGCTCACTTATTTTTCTTGATTTCTATTTAAAATGAGTTCTACAAAACTCTGAACTTCAAAATTACTTGTTAAGAAAGTTCTGCTACTGAGGCAAAGTTACTTTCTTAATTTATTACTTTATTTCTTTAGCTACATTGGCAGTCTTTCTGGAAAACTACATTTTGAAATATGTTTGGTAAATGATTTCATGCACGAATTACAGAAAAAAGGGAATGTCCTTTTTGAAAAAAAATTATGTAAATTAGACAGTTAAATACAAAGTTTTAGTGAGTCATTTAATATAGTTTTGGGAAACAGCAAAGTTTCTACTGTCTCAGTTTTTTTCAAAAAATGTTTCAAAAATCAATGTTTATAAAAAATTGCCACAAATATTTGAATTGTATTGCAAATTACAGTTTACTGACAAATGTTAAGCTCCAAATTTTATCCTGTTTTGTTTGTTTTTCCTGAAAGTGATTAAGTTATTTTGTATTTATTAGGCTTATTTGTGATATAATGTATAACCTAATTTAATAAAAAATATGTAAATTGACAAGGAATTGTGCATTCATATTTGTTTGTATATGTTTATATATGTTTGTATATGTTCATATTTTACATAGTTGATTCATCCTACATCCATTTAAATACAATAATATAATCCAGTTTCCAAATTTTTTAACTTATGAGTCTTGAAAATAAATATTACAGACTTTTTTGGGGGATGTGAGCTTTTTTCTTCTTTGACATAGGGTCCATTTCTCTGTCCTCAGCAACATTACCTGACTGTTTCTTTGCATAGCAAGCTTTTCCTGTGCAGAGTTTTGCTGACCCAACTCAAATAGTGAGCCTGAAACTCAAATCTAGCTTATCACAGCACAGTTGCAATGAATGGTTTCTACATGAACATATGACATGGTCCAGGATAGACTGCTAATTTTGTGCTCACTAAATAAAATAACAAAATAATATAAGTGTCTTGACAACACCCTTTAACAATCCTGCATAAAGATCTGGACAGGAGAAAGAGTTGGTATATGTCACCTAAAAGAAATAGATGTGTTCAAAGAACAGAAATTTCAAGATGTATCTAACTGGATCTTACAAAAGGAGAGCATAATCACTTTGCTTTTCATTTATGCTCATTTTATTTGAATTACAAGAAATAGACTTAAGTATATAAAATAGAAGATAGGCTTTCAGCCTATAAACTATCTAGCACCTGTGTAGTAAGCTAGTCTATTTAAATTAGTTCAAATGTTATAACTGACCCATGCAGCAACAGCAATGTGCTGTCTCCTCTGAGTCTTTCATGCAGTGATTCAAGGTTTATTTTAGGGAATTGAACAAAGCTGACTTTGACTTTCTGTGACAATTAAATATTTGTGGAATGATTGAGGTTCTCCCATTTAATTATGAAATGTACGCCTATTAGCATAAAGCAGAAGCCCTCACTATGAAGCCTTTTAGACACACTCTGCTGATCTCATCTAATTCTAAAAAGCATAGACGGTTATCAACCTACTCTAAGAATAGAAAACAAACATCATTTCTGTGAGATATGCTTTTCAACTGTAAAGTCTTTATTAAACATTTACTAGCTTCATTGGAATGTTACAGTCAAACCCATGGTACCATAGATGAATCAGAACACTAGCTTTAAATGGAACATGCTTATCACAAGCATCTTTTAATAAATGCCTCATAGTGCAAATGCTGAATGTCCATGTTTAGTAAAAGAGAATCCTTGTGTCTAATTCTAGCTTCAATTTGTGTCACTTTTCAACATATTATTCTCAAAAGATCAGTGTGATACTTGCATGAGTCCTGATATTTTGTTAAATTTTCCATCACAAGTTTTCTAGCAAATCTAGATAATTCAGGGATTGAGAAAACATAAAATGTGACTCATCTGGGACTGTAAGTCTAAACGTCTTTTAAAAATATCTATTTAGACAGAACTGGTGTGTTATTGGCTCTCTAATCAAAATATGTCTTTTTATGTCATAGTTTTTTTTGTTAACTTTTATTCATTCACTTATTGCAGTAAACTCAACAGATGTTTATACTTCTTGTGATACAAGCTGGACCTACTTCTTACAATACAAGCTGGAGATATTGAGAGACAGAAATGATAAACCATAACTAAAGCTTCATAGAAGTTGAAATTTTAGATTTGCTAAAATGTTGAATGAATAATGTGTTAGAGGACATAAGTAACTCACTGTGGATTAAGAAAAGCTGGTAAATTATTTATGGTGATATTAAGTAATATAACATAAAATAAAATTCATTTCTTCTTAATATTGAAAACATTTGAGTCTTCTCTATATTCAAATATGTTCAACAAGAATAGTGGATTTTAAGGCACACTGTATTTATGTTATATAATAGTAGAAACATGAAGCTGGTGGCCAGGTAGAAGATTTTCCCATACTGACAAATATTGACAGTGCTAGAAGATACTATACACCCTATTAGAGGAGAAAATAATCATCAGTATATGAGTATGTCCCAGCTAGAAAACCCGTGACCTACAATAGCAAACTGCCTATAAGATATACAGATGGAATGGTGCTACAAATGTTATGGAGACCACCAATCCCTTTTGAAAGTCGGATGTAAGTGCCTTTAGGGAATGTAACACATACTTGACAATATTAAAGAGGCCAAGAATCTGAAACTCAATAGGTCATGGTCCTTGGGAAAAACTACTATTCTACTAAATGGACATAGAAATTAAATAACTCCTAATGACAGCTTGGTAAATCCATAGGTTCATGCAGCATTCAACTCTCAACAGAAAAGATTTTTCTTGGAGTAGGTGACAACCCCCCAAAATCACACTCTGTTGTGCAGAGTTTAGAGCACTCAGCCCTAAAAGGAATATCTTTTTCCAAACCATCCTTTCAAAGTTCAGTGATCTGTGTGGAACAGTAGGCAGAAATATTGAAAGGAAACCATATATTCTAGACAAAACAGGGCTGATGTAAGGACTCAGAGACATATGGCAAGCACAAAACCTGAACAAATTTAAGTCAGACAAAAATTCCAACATATAGAAGGGAGTAACACAAACCCCATTCCTAACCAAGAAGTTATTTACAATATTTACAATCAATAAGTGCTGGGAGAGAAATACTTGGAATTTTAATTTCTACAGGGGTTTGCAGTGTAATGATATATCAGTTATACTCCAGAGCAGGCCTAATGCTCACAAGTACTAAGTAACATAAAATGAACTCATTTGTGTTTGTTGGCTTGTTGTTATTGCTATTGATATTGGTGGTAGTAATCATGATGGGATAAGTGTGTGTGTGTGTGCATATTTGTATCTCATTTTTTGTTTTTTTAATGTTTCATCTTTACTTAGTTTTATTTTTTGTTTCCACCTGTTTTATTTTTGTATATATGTTTGCTTTTTGAAAGAAAAAGAACATAAAGGTGAGTGAGTAGAGAGCTAGGGAAGATCTGGGAGGCCTCAGGCAGGGTAACATATATAATCAAAACACATAGTTTGAAAATTTTCAAAAAATTGGAAGCAAAGACAGGTGGATCTCTGTGAGTTCGAGGCTAGGCTAGTATATAAGAGATAGCTTCAGGACAGGCTCCAAAGCTACAGAGAAACCCTGTCTTGATAAACCAAAAATAAATTTGTATTAATAATAGTAAATAATTAGAAACCCACACACTCGTTCTCCTCTCTCTCTCTCTCTATATATATATATATAATAAAATTTTATTATATATGTATATAAATAAAACTTGTCTGGTCTCTCTATTTATTTATATATAAATAAACAAAATAAAACCTCTAAATTCTAGAACTAAACATCATCAATAGTTAACTTTTTCCCTGATTATTACTATCTGGGAATTACTTGTTATTTGGAATGATTTATTAGCCTATCTTGGCTTCATTTATTTTACCAATGAAATGTGAATGACATAATTGAAATGTGTAATTGAAGATATTTTTACAAATTAAAATCATTAAAATATACCATATACCCGTAATTGAAGTACCTCATAAATATCTCCCACTATTACTTTTTATTTCAAACATATGTATTTATCACATATTTATTTATTCTTTTATTTATTGTGTGTGTGTGTACGCGCACGCACGTGCACGCATGTGCATGCATGCAAGAAAGCCACAATATATATGTGGCAGCCAGGACAGATTTCATTAACTTGTCCTCTTCTTATACCATTCATGCCTCAAGATTGCAAAATTTGATACTAATCACCTTTATGCTCTGATCCATAATGTTGCCCTATTTTCTTTTCCTTCAATGCATGGTCTTAACTTCACACTAGCTACTGTTTGTTAGTTCAAACCCTCACTATTCCTCTTCTGAATCACAGAACAACGTTTTCACCATTGCTTTCTCAACTGGTTGTTCTTAGAGGTGTCTTCCATTCTTGCTTCCTTGGGTGGCATTTCTCAATATACTTTGTGTATTTAACCTTAACAGGAAATGATCTACTGCCTCCCATTGCATTTGGTGTGAAATTTCAATCTACAGGTTAGTACAAAAGGTTTGTTATGGAAGCCCATGTAAACTAATACAGTGTCAAAGCCAGAAATTAAAGTTCCACATCTTACATCTCTTTCCTAACTTTCTTAATTCTTCTATCATAAACCTAACAAAATAATCACATGTTTGAAATCAACCACTGTATGTAAAAAGAAATCTATTATTGGAAATCATGATGATCTCAACACATCTATTAAATCAATTAAAGTGGTCTTTAGTATATCCTAAGGAGTAGGACTTTTTCTGGTAAATCAAGATACACTAATAAAAAACATTTCTTATGCTTCAGTCACATTGTACAATAGTTAGGTAACAAAATTTTTTTCTGTCATTAGCTCAATTTTTTCATGCTTTCCTATGAATATTATGATATCAAGAGCACTCAGAACTTCTGTTCATATTTTCTACTCTCCAAAATATAATTGTTGTCTCATAATGAAATATTACCTTTACTACTATTATTACCTCTTTCATTGGCTCCCTTTTTAACTCATATTTCTCTTAAATTATAACATTTTTCCTCATCTGCCTATATGCAATTATCAATTAGTTGATACAGTTTCTAAGCAGTTAATTAACAGTTAACATGTTATTCAACTCTCCAATCTGCCCTACAGACACTTGAGATTTCTGTTGTTAGCACTAAGGAATAAAAATGAGAAGGGATAATAGACATATACTATTTCATATTTTCAGGCTGTTTTTTCTAATAATGTGCTGCTTCATCAAGAAATGTGAGCTTGTCTGGTCCCAGTTGAGTCAAGGTGCTGATGTATGTGCATCATGTATATTACCAAGGTCACCTTGAACATAGACTATACAATATAGAGGACCAGAGAGGGAAGAAGATGGCATGATAAGAGGCTGATAATTCCTATCAAAACACAGAACGCTTCTACTATTTTATTACATTGGGAAAACCAAATAACATGCATATGCATAAAAACAAAAAAGGAGATCAAAGACTTGAATTATAAAGTAATTAAGAAGACAAGAACATTAATTATACTGATTTCATCAGAAAAACATTTATTGACATACATAATAGAAAATCATAAATATGTATAGTTATGTTAATCAAAAAATTTAAAACCATTTAAGAAGATGGAAATGTTAATCCCCTTGATTTGATAATTACTTGCTGTATGTTTCTGTGTGTGCATATGTGTCTCATTAGGACAATATACCACTAAATTAGGAGTAATTAAAACAATAACATTTAGAAAATATAACTTTTAAGGTAAAATATTACCCCATAAATGGCTACAATGTTAATTGTCTATTAACAACAAATCTTATTTTAAATATATTTTAAATGTTAACAATAAGTAGGCAAAATCCATTTTCCTCCAGAAGAAAGAAATAATAATAGAGGTTTGTCATGATAAAATGGTTTAAAATACTTTCATGCAGTTGAGTAGAAGAGGTGAACCTATTCTATATAGCACATAGAACATCAAGACAGAGTGCAGCCAGTATCTTACAAAAAAAAAAAAAAAAAAAAAACAACAAGCAACATGGTAAGAGATACTGTAGAGCAGTCGCTGCTAGGCTATAAAGAATAGACACTAACCGGAGTGTACCATAAAAAGTGAACAGTTGGATTCACTTACTCAGCATTTGCAGTGGAAGAGTTTGGATAGAAAACATCCAGCTTTAATGAATTACAGAAAGCTCTGTTATGTCAGATTAGATCCATAGAAAATCTACAAATTGCACATTTATGATGTTACAAGGTAAACTGTATTTTATTCTCCTCTGTCAAGCTAGAGAAAATATAGAACATCACTTTAGATTTACTTAATTAGATCTTATTTACACTGCCAAATATCTGTGAAAAGAATGACTCAGTTTTTACATTTTGGATTTTAAAACTGTTTATATTAAATATAAGTCCTGGAATTTTTTTTATCTGGTTTAGTAGATGTAGGTCAGCCAAAGCTTGAGCAAAACTTAGACCTTATTTTAAGGCTTAATTTTTTTAACTATATATATGTATGTGAGTATGTATATGGGTATTTGTGTGAGTACAAGTGAATCTGGAGGTTACAGGGGAAAGATCCACTGGAACTGGAATTATAGGCAGTTGTGAACTGCTCACTGTGGACCCTAGGAACTAAGCACAGGTCTTCTTCAAGAGAAGGACATGCTTTTCAAAGGTCAGCTATTTCTCTAGCCCCTATGTGTACACAACGTTAAACAAATAACATGAGAAGGTCAATGCAAGTGAAAATGAATAAAGAAGCTTAAAATATCTCTGAACAAGTTTCCTGTATACAGTCAATACTAGTTTGTTTTTTTAAATTCATATTTCCTGTACATAGTCAATACTAGGTTTTTAAATTTTTAATTCTTTGGACTTTTCTATATAAGTTGATATTCACATATGGACTGCTGTTATGTTTATGTGACTTCTTATAGAAAAACTCAGAGCACTAAATATAGAAAACAAGTGAGACTGAGAAAAACTGAGAAATTTCATGTCCTTTAAAAGAGAGGTGTTCTCATTATTGAGTATTTTTAGACTATAGCAAAGAGCAAATATAGTATTCTCCTAAATTTTAATTTGTAAGTGACAAATCTCAGATTTTATTCCTTCTTTCTGATGCATAATCAAGGTGAAGTCATTTAATGAAATGTTTGCTGTTTGAAGAAAAGAGAACACAATCTGTAAAGCTAAAAATAACCCTGAAATCCCCCTCACTTGAATTCTTTATTACACTCAGACTTAACCCAAAACAGGGAACTTATTACATGATCAGTGATACAGCAATGTCTCCATCACATCAAATCCTTATGTAGGGTTCCCGTTTGTATGCTGTGAATGTGTTTTATTAATGAATAAGACTCCCTTGGTCCAATAGCAGAGCAGAATAGAGCTAGGCAGGAAAACTAAACTCAATGTTGGGAGAAAATAGGAGGAGTCAGAGAGAAGCCAAGTAGATATCACAGGAGATAGATGCCAGATGCTGGATGGAACCTTACCAGGAGGCCGCAACCATGTGGCAATACACAGATTAATAGAAATGGGTTAATTTTAGATATAAGAGCTAGCTAGAAGAGTGTATAAGCTAATGGGCCAAGCAGTGTTTTAATTAATACAGTTTCTGTGTGATTATTTTGGGTCTGGGTGGCCAGGAAACAAACAAGCAGCCTCAGGCTATAAAAGGGTTTGTTCTATAAAAAGAAAAATCAAAGTTATTATTGGAAGCTCACTAGTTAAGTAGTTAATAACTTTCTGCCAAGGGTTGGAGAAATGTCTCAGTGATAAAGAGGATCTATTTCTCTTGTCAATGACCTGAATACATTTCTCAAAAAAAAAAAAACAGCAAAAAAGTGACTCACATCCATCTTTACTTCCAGCTCTAGGGTTTCAGATGCCCTTTTCTGGTCTCTCCAGGTCAAAAAAACACACTTGGCTCACATACACATATCTAAGTAAAAATTTTTACACATAAAATAATAATACACCTAAATTTTCAAAAATCTCCAAAATTTATTATAATGTACTGAGGAGTTGATCGTTTCTGTTGTTCTTGTAAAAATGTATAACTAAACAAAAATCTTCAATCATAGTGGATTTATTTATCTAATATAAATTATCAATCCTCTTATTTATCAGTCATAAATCATTTTTTTAAAATGTCAACAAGAGTTGTATTATATTGGACATCCCTGAAATAGAAGAGAAGAAACAGCATCAAAAAGTAAATATAAAACATCCTAGATATCCCTTAGCAGAATGGATAAAAAAAAACATGATACATTTACACAATGGAGAATCACTCAGATATTTAAAAAGATGACATCATAAAATTAACAGGCATATAGATGGAACAAGAAGAAATGTTCCTGATTGAGGTAACCCAGAAAGATAAATATGGTATTATTCCACACTATGTAAATATTAGCTATTAAGTAACTGATAAACATGTTACAGTTGTTAGACCAATAGAGATGAAGAATAGAGGAAGGAACTAGGGGAGAAACATGACTATTCTTGATTGAGAGAAATAGAATACATTGTATGAATGGACTGGGAGCAGGGTAGGGAAAATCAGGCTGGGAGAGAATGGGGAAATAGGATTATGAGAGGAAATTAGAGGAGAATAAGTTAGCGCTGAGGGACATTTGAGGCATGGTATGGAAATCTAATGCAGTGGAAACTTCCTAGAATATATGAAGATGTTCCTAATGAAGATTCCAACTAATGAGGGAATATTTTGCAGGCAAGTAGATTGTAGATAAAAGGTTTTGTAGCTGGGTTGGTGTTTACATGAGGGAGACAGAGTCTATTGTCACCAAAAAAAAAAAAAAAACTCCAGTATTGTGACCAGGTTACATCCAATTAAGTTGTTGGTCAAAGAGGTCCATTGGAAATCCACAAGTAACCTAGGCTATTGCCAAAACAATAGATTGATCTCCACAAGCTGAAAAGGACACACTGATAAAGACAACACCCACACAACTCATTGAACATAGAAAGGTAGAGTTGGAACCTATATAGAACCTTTACCCCTGTGATCAAGTGTCTTTGGTACTGGAAGATACTCTGAAAGCTACCAAAAGAGAAATGTAAACACCAACCCAGCTACAAAACCTTTTATCTACAATCTACTTGCCTGCAAAATATTCTTGGGCAATGGTTACACAAAGCTTGTGGATTTAACCAACCGACACCTGATATGGCTTAGGGCATACTGAAAGTGATGGAACCCATATCTAACACTGTTTAATGACAAAGAATTAGAGACTATATACCACAAAGACCTAGGGTCAACCCAAATACTACTGGTTTTAAAATTATGCACACACACACGTTAATTATATAGAGAGAGACTTTGTTAAACTTTTAGATCATTATCATGGGCTTTTTTGTATCTTTGACATTTATTTCCTTCCTCTTTCTACTCCCTCTTCCATATTTGTTTAACAAAACCTTTATAACTATTATATTTATATATATATATAATAAAATGACTTCTAATGATATTCTGCTATATTTATAAATCAGTCTTATTCAGTCATTGTCAGGGAGGTTCCCTGTGGCAGCAGATGGGAATAGATACAAAGACTCACGGTGAGACATTATGCAGAGAAAAAAAAGAAAGAGAGAGACACCTTGGAACACACAGCTCTAAATGGGGTTTCTCCATCAAATACCTTCCCTTAGAGCTTAAGGAACCCCATAAGAAAGAGTGTGCCAGTGGGGAAGAAGAACTGCAGGAGAACACATTTCTCTAAATCAGCTGAGTAAGGGTCATATGACAGTCTATGATAGTAGCATGCACAGGACCTTCATGGTCTACACCAGATTCTCTGTCTGTGTATATATTATGGCCATCAGCTGTTTATTTCTATGGGACTCCAGAGTGTGTGAAGGAGTGGTGCTCCATTCTTGTGCCTTCTCTTGGGATCTTTTCTTTCTATTGGTTTTCCTTATCCAACTTCGATGTGATTTTTTTCATATTCTATTTTACTTTATTTTGTTGTTTTGTTATTATCTCTTAGAAATGAAATGAAAAACAGAAAATGGTTTCAGATGGGAGAGAAAGGAAGTCAAGGAGAAATTGAAAACAGTAGAGGGAGAGAAAACAATGATCCAGATATACTGTATGAGAAAAAATATATTTTCAATAGAAGGAAAGAAAGAAAACACAGCAAGTCATAACTTATAGAGACATTGTTAAACTTTTAAATCATTATCATGGGCATTTTTGTGTCTTTGACATTTATTTCCTTACTCTTCAATATTTGTTTAACAAAACCTTTATAACTATAATATCAGTTAGGATTAAGTCCCAGTGCCTTTAACAACACCCTGAAGTGAATGAATCAGACTAGAGAATTAGCTCTTTCTCTGGCAGCAGATCAAGATTTCTCTCAATAGAAGACTGAATAACAAATATGCAGTTAATTTATAACTTGGTTGTTAAAAATGAAATTAGGAAATCTGTAGGTAAATTGATGGAACTAAAAAAACACACAATGAAGAAACAAATATGGTAAGTGTTCCCTTATTACTAGATGTTATGTGTTACAATTTTAATAATCAAGCAACAATCCACAAAACCACAGAGGATGGCTATAAAGTAAGGGACTAGGAATCAGGACTTGGATTTTCCTTGGAAGTTAAAGCAGAGTAGACATTTTTGGTTGTATTGGGGTAACTGAGATTGGAGGATCAAATGGGGAGAAAATAGAAGTGGTGGGTGAGGGATATAATATGAAGAGGAACAGCTAAAACTAAGAGTCAATTGATTTATTCCATGGAAACCAAATACAGGAGAAACTTCATAATGTATTTGATGATATAATTGAAGATGATTAGATGGAATGGACAAATAGTGGATAGCTGGAAAGAGACATGGCTGGCATTGGACCTTCCTAATGAAGATTCTTGTTCCAGGAATTATTACAGCTACTTGAGATTTTGGCCAAACATACTTCATAGGACACTCCTCCTTCCACATGCTGCAAATAATTCAAGCTTTTTATTTCTCTCCACAAAGTGGAAATGTGAATGTGCTGTAAGTGAAGACATATTCAAACATTGAACATGGAGAAGTTGATTTCATGCCTACCTACAGCTTTCATAACTGATAACTTGTTCATGATATTGGAACCCTGCACGCTACCGAGTGAGAAAGCCATCAATCCAGACAAAACTTCTTCAATGTATATTGGTGATTACCATACAAGATACATCACTGTGATATTGACACGAAGTTTGTGGGACTAGCAAACCAACCAATGTCTGATTAGCTCAAAAGGTCACTCCTCAAGATGAAACACCCCCAGACACTGCTCAGGTGGCCCATAACAAGAGACTAGATAGGCCAAGGACCTAGGGGAAAACAAAATAATACTTCTGCAGAAGAAACCTACCAAACAAATGACATTCTCCTATACTAATATATTAGTGTCTTCTTCAGCCATAACTGGAAAGGTTTCCTTCGGCAGTAGGAATTGTGTAATTATAAGAAAAATTACAGAGACCCACAAATGGACAGTTTGGAGGAAGTGAGAAACCCTGAAACAGTTGGTCGTACATAGGACTTCTTTATTAACTGCCTTCCCTCAATGCTCTGGGAAGCCTGTAGAATATGGAGGGAGATCATACAAACCAGAGGAGATGGAAAACCTGAAGCAAATAGGGCCTTCTTCATAAAGCATCACACATGAACATTTTTTTCTTTTTTTCCTTATCCTACAGGTCTTTTTCCCATTTCATGTTATTATGGGATTTCTATAA
>PVIU01019267.1:0-14244 GCA_004026605.1 Ondatra zibethicus
CCATTTCCCGCCATCTCTCGGTTTGTGTTTTCTTCATTGCCTCCATTTCAGTTTTCAAGTTTTGAACTGTTTCAGTTACCTGTTTGATTGCTTTTTCTTGGTTTTCTAGGGTATCTTTGAGGAATTTATTCATTTCTTCTAACTTTTTGTTAGTTTTCTCATCCCTTTCAATAAAGGAGTTTTTCACCTCTTCTTTAAATGACTCTATAACTTTCATAAAGTTCCGTTTAAAGTCAATTTCTTCTACTTCATCTGGGATAGGTTGCTCGGGTTTTCCTGTTTAATAATCGCTGGATTCTGGTGTTATCATGTTGCTTTTCAGGTTTTGGATGAATTCTTTGATTGGCGCCTGCCCATCTCTTCTGGGAGTTGCCCGCTCTGCTCCATTCGGCTCCGCTCGGCTCCCGGGGTCCGGATGAATCTGCTGAAGCTGGTTGTGCTCTTTCCTCACCCAGGGATTCCCAGTCCCAAGGGCGGGCTTACTGAGAGATGCCCGCTCTGCTCGGCTTGGCTCCCTGGGACAAAGGAGGCCCTCTAGCAGGGGACTCGCCCTTCCCCCAAGGCCTCAGCCCGGATAGGCTGAGTTCGGGTGCAGATAGGACCATGCAGATGAGAAGGGGTTTCCGGGGGAGAGCAGGGTTGGGATAAGCAGCAAAGCCAGTAGAGGGGGGCCCTAAGTGGCCAGAAGGGCTCGGGGATGGGCTGGGACCCACTTACCGGAGTCCAGATGAATCTGCGGAAGCTGGTTGAGCGAGGTTCCCAGCCCCAAGCCTGTCTTGAGAATGAATCAAGAGGTTTCATAGGTCGGAAGTTCTTAAATGTTCTGGTACATGCAGCCACTAGCATCTCACTGACTTTAACAATATTTCTCAACTAAAAAGAAAGATCTTGCCAAGCAGTGGTTGTGCACACCTTTAATCCCAGCACTCGGGAGTCAGAGGCAGGCGGATGTCTGTGAGTTTGAAGCCAGCCTGGGCTACAGAGTGAGTTCCAGGACAGGCTCCAAAGCTACACAGAGATCATGCCTCAAAAAACAAAACAAACAAAACAAAAGAAAGAATAAGAGGAGGAGGAGGAGAAGGAGGAAGAAGAAGAAGGAGGAGGAGGGGGAGGAGGAGGAAGAGGAGGGAAGAAAGATCTGTTTTTAAATTGTGTAATCAAATCTGTCAGGCATAAGATTTTATGTACTAATAACTTAATGGCTGTTTGTTTGGAAAAAAAGGAACGTTATCAGTCTGAGATCGCTATTCTGTATGTTCTGTAGCAATTCCTTAATAATGGGAGGTGGCAGCCCTTAGGGATAGCTCATCCATGGAATGGAATTAGCCCCTACCACTTCATTGTGTGCTGTGATTTCTTTTTATTACAGAAACTTTCCAGCACTGGGTGACAAAACTTTTCCTGGGGAGACACAATGAACATGTCTTCTCCTCCCAGATAGTGAGCCCATGACAGACCAAAGTAGTGATGCCACCAAAGTCCAGTTTGGTGAACCAATAAGTTTTATTGGGGTTACTTATAGGAACATGGGTGAGGGTTACCTAGCGGAGCAGAAATGATTCTGAGACGGCTGTATCACCAAGGCCTACCCCAGGCTGGGTGACAGCTCACACTAACTGGGAGTGTGGAGCACACTGCAGAGTCTGCAGGCAGCTCAGCAGGCTGGAGAGTGGCCTTTCCAGGTGTCTCAGTTGCTCTAAGTCTCTTCCAGGCTGCTCAGCTGGCTTCTCCTTTTTCCATGCAGCTGACATGGTCTGAGTCTTCTTTGCAGATTTTCTCCTTGAGAGCATTATTTGCAGCTTTGCTTCGCTGTGCCTAAGGGAGGGTCTCCCCCAGCTTTTACTTCTTAGCCTAGCAGGGAGGGGCCTATTGAATCTATTTAGTTTCAGGGACTTCCTTAAGCTATTTTGAATTGTTTACCTTCCTGCTTAAGGAGCTTTCTCTAGGATGCGATTTTTTCATTTCCAAAGAAACTGTTACATTACACCCAGGAAGCAGTTTTTCTAGTCTCTGATGCCATCACAGCAACTACTGCCCTAAGCCAGTAGTTGTCATGGTATCCAACAGATGTCCAACATCACTACATTTTGCTCAAAATTCAAAATACCCCAAAGTATTATTTTGGCACTCTATTGATATCTCCGGTGCCTTAGTAAACAGTTCAGGAAGCAATATTTAGGCAAAAGAGCTTTTCAGGGTATATTCTATCATCCTTCCATAGCTTTCAGCCAGCCAAACGTGTGATACAGGCTAAGAAAAAAATAGCTGCCAGAAGAGCTAAGGCCTCCATAGATGGGTAGAAGGCAGAGGTAATTAATAGTATGATATTCAGACCTTACTGGCAGAAGGTAGAAATCCCTTCTTCCACATATGATAGATTTGCGCTAAAGGGACCTGACTGTGGCCTCTTGGATGATACGCCACTGTATTGCTGAGCAAGGAAGAGAAGGGTGACTGATTTGCTCTGTTGTTGCGGGATGAGATGCTCTACCTAACATTTCTTGTTTGGTTCATATTTTAATTGGCCCTTCCCAATGGTATTTATTTTCCTTGGATTAATGATTTGTTTGCAAAACATTTTAGCATTATTCACTTTGGACTCTGGAAGAATGCTATACATTTTCCGGAAACTAGGGTAAGATTTATGCCTTTTCCATTACAAGATACAATTGCTGCAAACTAGTGCAGTTCTAGTAGAAACCTAATCTGTCAATGCTATAATTTTAATTTCATGGATTTGAGCATCAGCTATGGAAAGATTCCTGATAGGAGATTTTTTTTTTTTTAACATTTTGGCTGCTTTGGCGTACTACCTAACCTGTGGCTTTGGCAGGTGTTTCTGCATCAGAGCACCAGAATGCATGAATAAAGGAACAGGAACTCAGGTTGCATGGCACCTAGCAATTCTTCAAAGGGTGAGGTGGCGTGGTGTTCAGAGAAGGACTGGATGTCAGCAGATCTTGACTTTCACAAGCTCCTGGATTCCAGGTCAAGTTTGTCCCTGTGACATGTAACGTATTTAGCACTTCTGATCCACTCAAGAAAGATCACAGAACACCCTTTCTCTCCCATGAGTCTCTGGGCTCCACTTATGCCTGTGCTGCATTCAGAGTCTAACTCAGTCCTCGTTTAAGGATGAGGACAGTGGGGCTCAGAAACCGGAAGGGTGGGTCATCTGAGGCTGTATGCATAGGTACCCAGGGCAAGGAAGCTGGCCTGTGTCACATACCAAGCTACCAAAGCACTTTATTTCAGCTCTCAACAGCTGAAGAACTTCTGTGATCAGAAACAGATGGATTATGTCAGTGAAGCTGCAGGAAAGTTGAGACAGCAGTTGTTAAATATTTGGATTCATCGTAGGTCTGGAGTGAAAGTGTCATATGGGCAAAGCCTTTGCTGTTGTGTTGTTAATGCCTAGGACATGGCCTGGTGCTTAGGGAACTCGGTGAATTTGCCAACAGAGAACGCTATGGCCTATGATTTATGTTTCTGGAAATTTTTACATTTAGATAATCAATATGTCTATATGGAAGAAGTACTAAATTCTCTCTATTTTCTATAGAGGAGCTTTGTTTAATAATTTACTAAAATCAAATAGCAAACAAAATATTAATGTCTGTAAGAATCCCCATCAGCAATAGAGATATACTGAGAGTGTAACCATGATATTAATAATCTTTTGAGAGATACAGTTACTATTTTTAGCTATGTGTAAGTGGGCTGTCTGGTGTGAGGGCTGGAGCTGACCCCAGCCCCTGCAAGAGGAGTGTGTGCTGCTGGCTGCCACTCCTTCTCCCCATGCTCCAGTGCTCTTGCTGCCACTAACTGAATGCCTGTGTCTAGGGCATTTTGTGTAGTATGAGTATGTATTTTAATATAATAGTTTTATTTAATCTTGATATATGCATACAATGAATTTTGTTTACTTTTCTCCTTCAAATCCTCCCAAACTTCATGTCTCTTATATAAAAATAACTATTTGAGACCAATTCGTGCTGCCCTATAGGACTAGGTATGGTTCTGTTCCCTGTCTGGAACATGGTCAACTTACTAGGTACTGCATCCCTAAGGGAGCTGACTCTCTGCTCCATGTTGCTATGTTTTTAACACTGGCCACAGAAGGAATGCAGATATGAAATGGACTATAGACATCTTTTACTTGTGTTGAACATTTAAAATTCTGACTCCCCAAGAGGAAAACACAAGAGACCAGCCTGTCCTTGATAATTAAGTCATCGTATGATGTTGTCATTGGAAGGTACCATACTTCTGACGTTCTGTTGTGCAACACGGATAAGAAATGGTTACTATTAATTAGGATGTACAGCATGTGGGGCTTCTGTATCTTCTCTGTGCCAGGAGGAAATTTCAAGACGGAGCTACTGCTTACGATATAGATTATCTAGTAACTATCCCATGTGTCCAGCTCCATTTTATTACTTGCATTTGTGTCTATGGGGACTAAATTAGGAACGTGCCGTGCATGGTGTTTGGAAGACCCCCACAGGTGGGCAAGGCGAGAAACTGGATTCTCACCATTTCCTTCTGAACTAGTCTGCAAATGGAGGGAGTTTTTTAGCAAATCGCCCTCGGGATTCTAGGGCGCATCATGAAAGGCAAAGGGCAAGAGCGTGAACGTGGTTTTGGACGAATATTTCCATGGTGCTGTCCTTCCAGGACATCTGTCGAGGCAGCTGATGAGGAGCCATCACATCCTACTCCCAACGGTGTCCTCCGGGACGGCCAGTGCGCGGGAGCTTTCCAGAAGCTTTCGCGAGCAGATAAACTTGGCAGTAACGTATGTGGCACGCCTTTAGCCCATGACGCGTTGGAGAACTCTAAAGGAAAGGCAGACACAGTGTTTGTAGGGTCTCCCGATTTTCCTCGGCACCTTTCTAGGACGGTGTCTGTTTCCCCTCATTCCCATCCCGCCAGTCTTCCAGCAGTGCGCCTGGGGCGGAGCCAGGCCCCGAGACGGAGCCGCACCTCACTAGAAGCTCTAACCTGAGTGCTTCTCTCGACACGGAGCTTTAGGAGGTCAGCGATGCAAAGCTCTCACCCCAGAGACTGTATGTCTGGGGCTGCTGCTGCCTGCAGTTTTGATGCATGCAGCAGGTGGTAGTTTATGATCTAGAGCTGAGAATTACTGCATTTGGAAGCTGTTTCTAGGGACTATGTCATTCCTATAAGACTAAAGTAGCTGTCTTCATCTTTTAAGTCCCCCTTTCTCTCTCTGGGGGCCAAGTGTGCACTATAACATGTGTGCACTTACAGGTGGAGTTCAGAGGTCAATTTCCAGTGGTCCTCTTTAGGTTTCATTTACTTCGTTTTCTAAGACATGGTCTCTCATTGGTCTGGAACTTACCTGCCAAGCTAGGCTGGCTGGCCAGTGTGCCCCAGGGACCTGCCTGTTCTGTTTCTCCCTCCTCAACATTGAAATGACAAACACACACCACCAAATTCCTTTTTTTCCCTCCCTCCTTCTCTCCCTCCCTCCTTCTCTCCCTCCCTCCCTCCCTCCCTCCCTCCCTCTTTCCATGGGTCTGGGCACTGACCTCAGTTCCTTATGCTCACACCGCAAGCAGTTTCCTGATTGAGCTCTTTTCCCAGTGCCATCTTGTAAGTCTTTGAGATACCAAGTGTATTTGCTAAAGGGAATTGACCTCTCGGTGGTGCAGAGGTCCTCTGCCTTCCCAGGCCTCTCCTTGTTCTGTAGCTGGAGCTCTGGCATAGCTCTGTGGCAAGTCTGGACTTGAAGGCCACGAGAAGGGTGAGAACAATGCCAAGGGGCTTTCCAAAGCCAGCGCTGCTGAGGCCTGAGGCTCTGCTTTGTCAATACAACTGGTGATTGGGTAAGGCATAGGCACCTTGGATGCCCTGGTAGAGAAATGGGCTTTGTTGTGGTTCTTTTCATCTTGGACTTGGTGCTTCACTGTTCTCTAGAATCTCCCCCGTTGGCATGTTGCCAAGATAAACCACGTAGGAAACAGTGTAGCTAATGAGCAGGTTTTCCTAGTCACCCTATCAGGGAATTGATACGAAGATGGTAAAAGGTTGATCTTTTCCAAGAAGTCTCACGGGTAGGAACACATATGCTCAGCGGGTTACAGGGATTGACTTGGAAAACCCACAAGCAGCTAACTACTTTCTTCAGAGGAAGGAAAATGGAGTTTGTGTTCATGTGGCAAATTGTTGTGATCTAGCTGCTCTCACTCCCCCTGACCCACAGCGGAACTTCCTTGTGGTGCCCCAAGGATGTTTGTGTTCTTTCTGGCCAGGTTTTCCACAGAAGCAGTAGAGGTATAAAAGGCTTTTAGCTCAGGGCAAAATAAAGGTTGCTGCTCCGTGTCTCAATCCCGGCACACACACACACCCCGCCGAGACACACACACACACACACACACACACACACACACACACACACACACCGCCAGTCTCGGCATCCAGGCTGCGCTGGCGCAGCAGCAAATAATGTGCTTTGATGAGGTCAGTTTATGGATCTTCTGCAGTCACACGCAGACACTCGCTGCCGCTGTTTCCTTGTGCCCCTGAAAGTTCACATGTTGGAAACATAGTTCCCCAGAAATCAAGTGCTAAGAATATTTCTGCAAGTTTTAAGTTTTGAGTCTCAGGTATTTTGTTATAGCAATGGAAAATGGATGGAGACATTAGTCATGGAAGCAGTCGCTTCTTTTAAACATGAGGCTGGAAGTGACTCTTTACTGGTTTGTGTTCTCCGTTATGGATTGATTTGCCGTAGAGTAGGCCAGAAGAAAGGAAGACAGTTGCTTAGAGTGTTCCAAGTGCTGTGTGACCTATTTTACATATAACTTCCTCTGTATTCTCTTCTGCAGCCCTCGAGGGGTAGTTCTCATTAGCTCCTTTAATGAAGATGAGCTATGGAGGCCCGAGATAAAATAGTGAGCCCAAGGGTACAGAGCTAGAGAGTGACAGGAACAGAATTCAAATTTAAGTGTACGGAGTTTTAAAGTCCACTTCGATGTCTGCTGCCCTGTTCTCAGCCTACAGCCGTCACCCGTCTTCATGGCCTCCAGTCTTGCTTCAGAAGATCTCTGCAGAGTGGTAAATCATAACTCTGAAATGAGAAGAAGGAGCAGCTCTCTAAAATGCCTGACTGTTGATGGCACTCAGTGACTAGCTGGATGGAGACTGGGCTATGTTTGCAGTCACGATACATCCCTCTGATTATTTTTTTCAAGACAGGGTTTCTCTGTTGCTTTGGAGCCTGTCCTGGAACTTGCTCTGTAGACCACGCTGGCCTTGAATTCACAGAGATCCCGTGTGTCTCTGCTTCCCAAGTGCTGGGATTAAAGAAGTACGCCACCACTGCCTGGTGGACTTCCTCTGCTTTTTGAATAGCAGTTAATGGTGTTCATTAGCTCTGTATCCGAAGCCTAGAATTTAGTGGCATTAGCTAGAATTTTATAATGGTGTAAACAGTTCCTTAGAGGAGATAAACAATTGCTGTGTTACATAAAGCTATCACTATAAAAATTATTAATTTAATAAGGTTACCAGTTATGTTAGCTTAAGCTTTATCTTTAGTCAAATATCCAGGTAATTCTTAATCTGTCAGAAGTTTTTCATTTAGCCTGGTTTGTGCTCTAATGTGAAAATCAACAGAGACTCAAAAAAGCACTATATGAATAGCACTAAGTATCTCCAAAGTCTAATTACAAAATAACAAATAACATCACTTAGGAGGCACATGAGTCTAAACATGAGTTTAAAGACCACAAGACCTCTCAAATGTTAGTTGAGAGGTAACCGTTTGGTTTGACTCTGTTGGATGGATGGTCTTCAAATCTCTCACAACTAGTGGGTGGGAGACATGGACTCCTCATTGTAGACTGTGTCATATTACACTGGACCATTGTGTGTGGAGGGCTGTGTGCTAGTATGATTGTGCATTTCTGTGAGTACATGTAGGTAGTGTGTTACATTGGTGCACTGTGTGTGCCCGTGTGCTTATGCATGTGTGCAACCATGTGTAGATAGTGCTGATTACATTTGAGTATTGCATGTATCTGTGTGCTTATGCATGTAAGTGACTATGTGTGGATAGTGCTGATTACATGTGAGTATTGCATGTGTCCATGTGCATATGCATGTGTGTGACTGTGTGTGGATAGTGCTGATTACGTTTGAGTATTGCATGTGCCCATGTGCATATGCATGTATGCGACTATGTGTAGATAGTGTTGATTATATTTGATATTGCTTGTGTCCGTGTGCATATGCATGTGTGCGATTATGTGTAGATAGTGCTGATTATATTTGAGTATTGCATGTGTCCGTGTGCATATGCATGTGTGCGATTATGTGTAGATAGTGCTGATTATATTTGAGTATTGCATGTGTCTGTGTGCATATGCATGTGTGCAACTATGTGTAGATAGTGCTGATTACATTTGTGCTTGCATCTTTGCACATTTCTTACAAAGTTCAGTGGACAACCTCAAATGTTACTCCTCAGCTACTGTTCACTTTTATTTCCCTAAAATAGTGTCTCTTCCTGGCCCAGAACCGACCAAATAGGCTAGGCTGTCTGGCCTGCAAGCCCCAGGTATCAAACAATTCCTCCCCCACCCCGCTCAGTATAGTAATCACAGGAGTATGCCAGAGCACCTGGCTTTTTTTATTTTATTTATTTATTTATTTATTTGGTTTTTCAAGACAGGTTTCCCTGAAGCTTTGGAGCCAGTCCTGGAACTAGCTCTTGTAGACCAGGCTGGTCTCGAACCCACAGAGATCTGTCTGCCTCTGCCTTCCGAGTGCTGGAATTAAAGATGTGTGCCACCACCACCCGGCTACCTGGCTTTTTTTTTTAAAACATAGGTTCTGGGGATCAAACTCAAGTCCTTCCGCTTCTGAGGAGAGAACGTTACTGAGTAAGCCCCACCCCCTTCCACCCTTGAGCGTTTTAAAGAAATAGTATAGCCAAGCCTGTTTTGTGCAGGCTCTTAGGCTTGGCACGGCGTGTTGCTAATGTGTCAGCTAATCATATTAGAAATAGAGACACACCCTGCAGTCTGCGGAGTGATGGTGGCTCATGCTCAGATCATTGGCCTGAGTCCTTGCAAACTTACCTTTCTAACTGTGAGCCTAGCCTTTAATGGCGGAGCCATCCAGCCCATGTTCTCACAGACTCAGTGCAAGAGTGCCCTTATTTACTAGGACAGTATCTAAAATGTCCTCAGCCCCCAAATGAAGGTGTGTGTAGTGCCTGAGAACAGGCATGGTCTTGAAAGAGGGCAAAGTTCCGGCAAAGCTATTTTCTAGTCTCATTCTTTTAGTCCTATAATTTCCAAGACTCAGCTGGATAATAGAGAGAACTGAAACAGAGCTTGAACCAGTAAACAGAATGCTTTCCCACTTAGATTCTTTTTTATCATGAAAGATAAATAATGCTCTAAGTTGAGAGAAATATAACGGACTTCTGAGTCCTTTGGCATTATAACCCACTGTCTACATGATAAGAAACCAGTCTAAAGGTACAAGATAATTGTTGGCTTTTATTTCCTTTCTTAAGGACCTGGAGTTCTAGGAAGGGAAATGCTGAGCATGGACTGCTAGGTTGCTGATCTTCAGTGAAGGATGCTGGGTATGGGCTGCTAGGTTGCTGGTCCTTGGTGAAGGATGCTGAGCGTGGACTGCTAGGTTGCTGGTCCTCAGTGAAGGATGCTGAGTATGGACAGCTATGCTGCTGGTACTCAATAAGGGATACAGCTCTATGTTCATTTTCAGTGTGTAAGGATGATTAGATTTCAATAAAATATTTTCTCCATATACAATGAATCACAGTTTTGTAAAACAGAGTAAGAAAAAGATTTTTTATGTTAAAATGGATATCTATTAGAAATTTGTGCTAGACTGATGTAACATTCTGATTTGGGGCCGTTAGGTGGGCCTCATGTGCACTTTTGTCTTTATTTGAATCATAGCACCGCGGGTAAGAGAGGCTTCCTGATTCCTCAATGGAACACAGAGCTCCAAGTCAAGAGCATGTCATTTCACCATCCCTGCTGCCTCCTCCTCTGTCCTACATGCTCTTTTTTTTGGGGGGGGGGTGTTGGTGTGTAACTATCTTTAATGCTAAAGTACTGTTTCTTTTTAATATATTTTTTATCTGAATACAGTTTCCCTTCCCTGTACTCCTCCAAGTTACTGCACATCTCTCTCCCATTCAGATCTACTCCCTTTCTGTCTCTCATTAGAAAAGAACAGGCTTCGAGGTGATAACAACCAAACATAACAAAGTAAAATAGAATAAGATAAAACAGAAAACATCATGTTAAGTTTGAACAAGGCAAGCCAACAGAAAAATAAACGATCTCCATGAGAAGGCACAAAAATCAGAGACCCAATTGTTTGCACACTCAGGAGTCCCATTAAAGTACTAAACTAAAAGCTATTGTAAATATATATATGCATATATATATTACACACACACACACACACGAGGACCTGGTGCAGACCCGCACAGGCCCTGTGCTTGCTGCTTCGGTCTCTGTGAGTTGCTGAGTTACTTCCCCTCTGGCTCTTGCACTCTGTCTTTTCTTCTGCAGGTTCCCAGAAGTCTGAGGGGAGTGATTCGATGAAGAATCCCCTTTAGAGCTGTGTGTTCTAAGGTTCCTTTCTCTGCATGATGTCTTGCTATGGGTCTCTGTATTTGTATCTATCTAGTCCTAGCTGTTCTTGAGTTATTTTTCTTTAAGTAAAATACTCACTTGTTTTCTTAAATTCCCCCTAAATGGAGTTTGAGGTGCTTACTCCAGAGCTTGGTGTCTCTCCTCAGTTTTAGGGATTTCCCAGCAGCTGTCTCTGAAACTCTTGCTCCTCCTTGACCTTCTCCTCTCCCTCTGGGACTCTAGGTGTGTGTCCCACATGGCACCAAGCTCATTTCTATAGTTTTTCTTTCCCCTTAGTGCTTCTGATTAATATTTTATATTTCCATCTATTTCTCTAGAGTAGGTTCACTCTTGCAAAGCCATCTATTTTTCTTGTAATTGTTATAGTTCCCTATGAGTTTTTAAAATATAGATGAGTAGGATCTGGTAAAAATTCCCATCTCTATTTTCCAAGCATAGTAATTATAGCATTTGATTCAGCTGTGATCCTCTGTTACCCGTCTTCCCTCCTCTTGGTTTTGGTCATTTGCTCTCATTTTTATCAGGTAGTCTATTTTTATATTAAAAATTACAGAAGGCTAGAGAGGCACAACTGGTAAGAATACTGGTGATCCGAGTGCCATTCCCAGTGCCCACATGGCAGTTCCCCACCACCTGTGACTCCGGTCCCCAGGGATCTGATGTCCTTCTCTGGCCACTGCACAGGCACTGCATTCACATGGTGCACAGACGTTCACATGGTTCACAGACATTCACATGGTGCACAGACATTCACATGGTGCACAGACGTTCACCTGGTACACAGACGTTCACATGGTACACAGACGTTCACATGGTGCACAGACGTTCACCTGGTACACAGACGTTCACATGGTGCACAGACGTTCATGGTACACAGATGTTCACATGGTGCACAGACGTTCACATGGTGCACAGACGTTCACATGGTTCACAGACATTCACATGGTGCACAGACGTTCACATGGTGCGCAGACGTTCACATGGTACATAGACGTTCACATGGTGCATAGACGTTCACATGGTGCACAGACGTTCACATGGTGCACAGACGTTCACATGGTACATAGACATTCACATGGAGCACAGATGTTCACATGGTACACAGACATTCACATGGTGCACAGACATACATGCAGGTGAAGCACTCATCCATACACATTAAAAAACAAAGAAAAAAAGTAAATGCATAGTGCTTGCATGCTGGTGTCCTCCTTGGGAAAGGATTTAATTGTTCCCCGTGGAAGACAGCAGAATAAAGCTGTTCACTTACAGCCATTCAGTTATGTCAAAGATCAAAGTAGGAAGTTCAGTTTGGTCTGGTATTGTTTTTGTTTTTTTTTTTTTTTAATTCCCAAGGCACAGCCCATTGAGACCTTGCCTGAAATCACGATGCGCTTACTAATGCCCTTGGTAGACCGTAAAGTTCAACTTCCAAGTAAACTATAATAACTAAAGCTTCTGCTTGGGACTTTAGACCCTTGACAACAGCTTTTTTCTTGTCACCCCACCCCCACTTCCCCCAGCGACTCACAGCTTTAGATTTAGCAAATACTGTCCTTTTCTCTGGGTCCTTGGCACTCCAATTCCTGTTTGTGCTGCCTAACCTCAATTTCACTTTCGTGTCCTGGGCCTGGCAAGGCTCCTAAGCTATGGGCCATCTAGAAACTGATTGATGCAAGAAGCAAGAGGCAAAGGGAGAGGTCAGCCCTGTGTGTTTTCTGGGGTTCCCTCACTGTTTGTTCTGATGGAAGAGGGGTGCTTCAGCCAGCACTTACTTTTTTGGTCTCAGCTTTTTCTTCTCTTTCATCCAACATTTGTAATTGTTCTCAGTGGATAGTTTGTGGATTTTCCCATTGTAGTTTGAAATTATGCAATCTCAGGTTTTCCTTGACTGCCAGGTGCAAGGTAGTTTATGGAGTTAGAACAAAGGTTTTCCTTAGGAATGGAGAGTATGTAAAATAGTCTAACTATACTCAAGATAAAATCATGGTATTTTTATTTAGTTGTTGGCTTTTTCTTCTTTGTAACTGAATAGGCTAGAGGCCGAAGACAATGGTAGAGTTTCCACCACTGAGGAGGACATCTCTGTCTTGTAGTAGAAATAGCAATTTATTGCTTATCTCCATCAAAATGTACACCTCCCCCTCTGTTTAATTACGGGTTGTTATAAGTTCTTCAGAGGGAAGTAAAGGATGTTCTGGAAGGGAGTTAGAAAGCAATGGGCCAGAAAAAAAGATTTTAGAGAAAGTTTTCACTTAGTAGTTTTGGCTGAGATCTAAAGATGGAAGGAATTATCCAAGCAGAGAGGACTTTCTTGAAACAATAATACAAGTACAGGCTCTGAACCAAGAACTTGGTTTATTGGATAACTGATAGCATATCAGTGTGTACCTGCATTTCTGGAGTGAAGAAGAGGGACATGTGGGCAGTGGGGACAGAGGGAAGGAACTGGAGGTGAATTTGGGCCTTTATAATTCTTACTAAACGCAGTTGAAGCCATGTCATAGTCAAGAATTCAGGCCTTTTATTATACCTTAATCATCCCAGAAGCTAGTGGGCATTGTGAGACTAGAAGAGAAGGTCTATGTAGGAATTTTTAATAGAAAGAACATATTAAGATGGCAAGAACAGACTTGACCTTAACTGAAAAGCAGAGACATGAATGATACTGTAAAAACCATAGGTGGTGGTTTACTCTAAATGTGAGAGACACTGGATGCTAAACATCTTCCTCTTGGGTGAAATGGTGGATATATAAATATAGGAAGGGTCTCAGGAAGCTCCTGAGTGTGACTTGTGCTTGCTACACTGGATTATCATAGCTCTTGCTGTTGACTACATGCTGGCCCAGCTCATGTAGCATGGCTGGTAGTTTGAGAGGCATAATACACACACACACACACACACACACACACTATGATAAACGTCAGGGGCAAACTGTGTACCTAGGCAAATTCAATTTAGCAGTGGAATCTGTGGGTTCTATATTGCGCTGTGCTTCAAGGGTGGCCTCTGCGCACTGCCCGCACCTGAACTTGAAGGCCGTATCTGATCTGGACGCAGGCGCCAGCCCTCTGCTGAGTGGAAGCCAGCTAGCACACTGCATCAGTTTTTCCACTGCCCCGCTCGGTGCAGCCACACCTACAGGACCGGTCTACACTGTACTCTGCCAAACTCTCTATTTCACATTTGAACTGTGGCAAGGGGCTGGAAAGCTGCTGGGAGGCGGGACTAAGAGCTTCATCTAGCACCAGGCTCTGAGTGCTCCAGGGGAGCTGGGAATCATCTCAACCACCTCTCTCATTTTACAGTTACAGTCACAATAGCTTAGCTACCCACACTGTTGCTGTTTCTCAGTCAGTGTCTGAGAAGTGGCAGATCCTGGCCCCTTCCCCATTCCATGTCATTTAAATCCCGCGAGGGCGTGCTCTACTTGATTTAGTATTTTCGCTGCCTGTGGCAGAAACCTGAACTCACAGATGCAACAGGATGGCCCGTGTTGTTAACTGCCTGCTCTAACTAACGTGTTGCTAACTTCTCATTGCTGTGACCAGATGCCTGGCAAGAAGCA
>PVIU01019267.1:14344-36877 GCA_004026605.1 Ondatra zibethicus
TGTGTGTGTGTGTGTGTGTGTGTGTGTGTGTGTAGGTATTTGTACACATGCCCAAAGGGCAATCTTTGTTATCATTCTATTGTAGGAGCCAGCAATGATAAGCTAAATATGAACAGATCACCCAAAGGAAGTTCTTTACTTCCAACCGTTATCACCTGCCAGAGTAGGACTCAGCCATCCATACATTTAATAGAGGCCTAAGTCTCAGTAGTTTACCCTGAAGCAATACCTAGTTGCAGGAAGGTCCACAAACTGAGATTACCCAAGCACCACCCAAAAACAGATCATCCAAAGGAAATGCCTAACGTTCCAACCGCTGTAGATAGGATCACCTACCAGAGCACACTCACCAGGACACACCTAGACAAATGTCAGCCAATCAAGGGTCCTGAACCTCAGAAACCCCTCACCCCCACCTTTACTACTATAAAAACCCAACTCTAACTGAGCTCGGGGCTCTCCATTTATTCCAATACGTTGGACATGTGGAGAGACCGAGTTGCATACGAGACTCGTTCTCCTTGTTGGCTTTTGTGGGGACTTTGCGGATTTGGGCATAACACTATCTCATTTGAGATAGAGTCTCTCTTGGCTGGAGCTTGCTGATTACTGAGCCTGGCTGGCTAGTGAACTCCAGGGATCCTCCTTCCCTGAGCTGGGATTATAAATACCCGGCACTCAGGATCAGATTATGCTTGTGAGGCAAACACTTAACTGAGCTGTTTCTGTAGCTCAATTTCCTTTTTTTTTTTCAACCCAGATCTTAGCCCACAGGGTCCTGTCTACATTCAGGGTGACTTTCACTCATCAGTAATGCCTCTCTGGAAACACCCTCACAGCCCTGCCCAGAGGTGTGTCTTCTAGGTGAGTCTTCGTGAAAAATCACACCACTGTCGTTTTGTTCCACACCCCCAGCCATGAGAGTAGAACTAACTGGTGTACACTTCAGCGAGGCTGGGGACATCTCCCAGACTATTGCTAGGTGACTAGTTTTGCTTGGCCAAACTTCCTATTCGAGTTAAAAATAAAAGAAAGCCCAAGACGGGGGTGATGGGCTTTTTCTTATCAGAGCAGTCTTTGTGAGCAAAGTTGACTCCTCTCTCTTTTCTACCAGGAATTACCGAGGTTAGTAGAGACTGAATGGTTCCAAGCTTCTGACTTAAGCAAAGATGGAGGGCAAATGGATGCTCGTATAACCCATGGGCAAGGAGGGAGCCTGCTGTGTGCTCTCTAACTGGATGTCATCTCAGAGATTGTGCGCTCTGGCCTGCCCCATTGTAGATGGGGCTTAGAGAGGAGGGGTGATGAAAGAAGTTAGGGTTATTGCCAGGTGTAAAGGAAAAAGCCCAAATGCGTGGGAGCCACAGACAGCATCCCACTCAAGGACATGCCCACGCGCGGCGCTTGCGTGGCCAGACTGGCTTGCACTCTTAGCAGGCGAGATATGAAGACTCCTCTATCAAAGTGAGGGGGCTTCTCGGTACCAGGTGGGAATGTGCTGGAAGATGCAACCAGAGGTGACAAGAGTTCACCAGTAACTTAAATCCTGCTCAGGGTTGAGATCCCTGCCAGCAAGACTTGGGTCCCTTTCTGTACCAGCTCTGAGGACCAAGGGACAAACAATGACAGTCTTACCATGTGGAGTAGTGGCCAGTCTGATCAAAGAATGGGTCACAAGGAGAGGACTCCTAACAGCTGAGGTTTGTCTCTTCTCCATCATCAGAGGAGAAAGAGAAGTGACCTTCCTTTCCCTCTGCCCTCCTCCCTTTGCCCATCTGAGCCCTTAGCTCTCAAGTCTGAGAACCCTACAAAACAGAAGAGCACAGTCATTGGCATGACATTGACATATGATCCTTTTTAAATGAAAACTATATTTTTATTTCTGGCTTTGTGTCTGTATGGGTAGATACCATGTCTGCTGGTGCCTGTGAAGCCAGAAAAGACATAGGACCCCCTGGAACTGAAATTATAGGTGGTTGTGAGTCACTTGACATAGTGCTTGGAATCCCCTGGGTCCTCTGAAAGGGAAGGAAGCACTCCTTATCCCTTAGCTATCTAACTGGGAGTTCTTTTTTTCTTCTTTTTAGTTACTTTTTTTTGTTTTTTTTAAAAATATTTATTTATTTATTATGTATACAATATTCTGTCTGCATGTATGCCTGCAGGCCAGAAGAGGGCGCTAGACCTCATTACAGGTGGTTGTAAGCCACCATGTGGTTGTCAGAAATCGAACTCAGGACCTTTGGAAGAGCAGGCAATGCTCTTAACCACTGAGCCATCTCTCCAGCCCTTCTTTTTAGTTACTTAAAAATAATTTTATTTTTTAATTAAAATATAATACCTCATTTTTCCATTTCCAGTTCCTCATCAACTCTTCCCACACACCCCTCATCCCTTTTGAATCAGTGGCCTCTTTTTAAAATTATTTATCCATTTATATATCTATACATAATATTAAATATATGCCTAAGTATATAAATATAAGCTGCTCAATCTGTTTAATGTTACCTATGACTTAAGGATGATGAATTGGTATTGGATAACCAATTGGGAATTCATCCCTGGAGGACATAATTTCTCCCATTCCAATCATTCCTGTTTCTTGTGGTTATTTGTCTAGGATTGGAACCCTACAAGGTTTTCCACTTCCAGCTATCATGTCTGTTGTTAGTGTTGTACCTACTTGGGTACAACAAGTAGGTTTTAGGCAGTCAGATGGTTAAGGTTTTATGAGTGAAGTTTCCCTGTCATTTTCAGGATGTAGTCAATGGTCTGCATTAACTTATAAAGACATTTTACTCTTAAATTCTTCCCATCACACAAACAAAATATAATGAGCTCCCTTGAACCTGTTACCCAGCCCCAATGAATACTAAGGCTTTGCCAGCCTTACCGCATGGGTCCTTTTCACGTTCTTATCTCTTAAAACCATTTGCATGTGGGTCTTATTACTCTGTAGCCCAGATGAACTTGAACTCATAGTGCTCTTCATCTACCTCCTGTTCCCAGCTTGTCTTCCTGAGTGCCGAGGCACAGGCCTGTGCCGCCACCCCTGGCTATTTATAAACTTCTGTAGAAATACTGCAAGGCAATTATCAGCATTCTGCCATTTCACATATGGATACCGCCGTATACATTTCTAATTGAAGAAGACTTTTATTTTCACAGTCATTATAGCATTATCGTTCCCAAGTGTATTGGTTCATCATATCGTACATTACCTAATCCATATTCAAATTTCCCCAAGGGGCTTCAAAGTTATCTTTTTATTGTTCCTTTTCAGATTCCTATGTGAACACAGCCTTCACTTTACATTTTATCCCTGTAGCTGCAACTTTGTTTATTATGCATTCAGTCCCCTTCGTCTTTTCTTTTTCATGGCTCTGCTTTGATGGAGCTGTGATTTCCTTCTTCCTAGAGCAGTTCACCCTTCTGATGGGCGGCCCTGAAAGGAGTCGTATAACTCACTTCTCTTTCTTGGGTGTAATCTGCAAGTTGGCATATTGTCTCAGCAACTTGATTAAATTCAGTGCAATTACTTTTAGACATGAGTGCTTCCTAAGTAGTCCTCTCTCTCTCTCTCTCTCTCTCTGTGTGTGTGTGTGAGAGAGAGAGAGAGAGAGAGAGAGAGAGAGAGAGAGAGAAAGAGAGAGAGAGAGAGAGAGAGAGAGAGAGAGAGAGAGAGAGAGAGAGAGAGAGAGAGAGAGAGAGAGAGAGAGAACCAGGCTACTTTAATTATCACTATGGATTCATAGTTTTGGATGAACTGGGAATTAAGGTCCTTCACTTTCCAAGGGCAAAGGATATTCAAGTGTAGCCAGGGTAACAGTTACTGGAAAAAGCAGAACTTCTGTGTTTAACAGTCAGCCGTGTCCCCTGGGCTGCTCTGGCTGAGGTGTAATGGAATTTCTCACCAGGGATCCAAATTCAATACATATGTGAGTTGGCAGACAACATGGTTTTGAAAAAAAGCTACGAGCTCTGCATGATCAGACTATGGACAAGATGCAGGACTGTAAAGAGAAGATTCTGGACACAGCCTGTCTTCTTATCCTTAGTCTTTCTGGGACTTCCTGGGGATATAATTTCCGGGCTCCCTCGGTTGCAGGATACCAGGCAGAGGCTAGAATCTTGTAGTTCAAGTGGAGAGATGAGCATGGCTGCTGGTGGGTTCTGGCACCACGAGCAAGGCTTTCTTGCCAGAGTCTGCCTGCCCTGCCAGTGTTGGTGAGCGAAGTGAAAGCAGGTGATTTCTGCTTGTGTGCCAGACAGAGCTGCTTGTGAGGGCACCCGGCGAGTCTCTGTCTAGTAAACCGACCTCCATGGAACAGACCTTGGAGTTGGCTTATTTTTTTACTCTTTGCTTTTTGGGGGTCTGTCACTGAGCTCCTAAATAAATGTGTGAACTTATTCTTACATATGAATGCCTGGCCTTAGCTTGCGTTATTTCTAGCAAGCTTTTCTTAACTTACCCCATCTATCTTTTGCCTCTGGGCTTTTATCTTTCTCTATTCTGTATACCTTCCTTTCCTTCTTAATCCATGGCTGGTTGTGTGGCTGGGTGACTGGCCACTGGCTTCCTCCTAGCCTTCTCCTTTGTTTGCTCCTCCTTCTTCTCTTATTTTCCTCCTATTTATTCTCTCTGCCTACCAGCCCTGCCTATCCCTCTCCAGCCTAGCTATTGACCGTTCAGCTCTTTATTAGACCAATCAGGAGGTTTAGATAGGCAAAGTAACACAGTTTCTCAGGGTTAAACAAATGCAACGTAAAAGAATGCAACACATTTTTGCATTGTTAAACAGATGTCCCACAGCAGAAATGAATGTAGCACATCTTAACCTAATCTTCCACAGCAGATCCCAGAAGGCAGAAATGGATGTCAGATGCCAAGGGCCATAGAGATTGTTTTAAGACAGCATGGCATTGAATTGCATTCACCAAAGTCCTGGGGACTAGCAAGAGAGAAACCTCCTCGATTGAGGGGAGGATTGTTTGGGTTTGTAGTGATAAGGTTGGAATCCAGTTCCTTGCACAAGCTAGGCAAGACCTAAACAACTATGGTACACCTCCATCTCATCTCCAAGATGGAGTCCACCCTTCAAAGCTGGCATCCAGCCACTCACATGGGGCAGAGCAAGCTTCAAGTGCTCTGGGCCTATAGAAATGGTTGCCAATTTTTGATGGCACCGGCTCCTGTAAGAGTTGTCTCATTCCTCATTCCTTCCGCTTCCCTTATACTCAAAAACCTGAGGCGAGTAGCAGCTGTTCAAGGCAATGATGATGTGTACCCTACGTTAAGACTTGTTCTGAAACCCATCTAGATTTGGGAGAAAAGGTTGGAATTCTAAATATTACTATAAACATAGTTGGAGTGTTTAATAAGTTTAAGTGATTCCTGATGACCTTGAGATAAGCTGGAAGGTCCTGGAACCTGCTAAAGTTTTCATACAGAGCAAAAGAAAGGTCACCTTCCAATCCCTTCAATGGACTCTTCAAAGAGCGTAGGGAACATAAGATGTTTTTGTCACACCCTTGTAGTCTGTTTGCTTAGCTTCTGGTAACTTTGCTGCTTAGTGCTTGAAGGACAAAATAGGTAAGGATAACTTACTGGGTGAAGGGAAGGTGAACCAAACTGACTTCATCTCTTTCATGCCTTCAGATCCAAGTGCAACCTCAAAGCTCTGCCGTCAGAGGCACACATCCTCAGATGGCCTGTCCATGCTGGGTGGAAAACTGGCTTTCAGTCCATTTCAACTTTGTTATCATCTTGTGTCATTTTCTCAGGCTGAACAGGGTGCTTTTGACTCAAAAGGCCTCATGCTGTCTGCTGATTCTTTCAATGTGATTTTTAGGGTCACGGAAATTTTGTAGAGAAAAGTACTCCAGTACGTCTTTAGAGGGTATTCACCTTTACTGAGGTAGTGTGAACCACTGCTTTGTTGGCTTCCCTGGACATGACTATTATGATGAAAAATGGTCACAAATAACAAACTTTTTCATTGCTGCACTCAAAATATGTGACAGGAACAAGAAAAGAGGATTTTATTCTGCCTCATAGCTTTAGAGGTTTTAGTCCATCATACACACACAACAGAGTGGCTTGGTCTGAGGTGTCGGGAGCATAGATTAGAGGCTGTACGTCAGGAAGGAGGGGCTAGGCTGAAACCTTTATAGGGGCATTCCAACCTTCCACAAGACAGGCCCCAACTATTAAGATTCTACCGTCCCCAGAATTGGTACCAACCACAGAGGTAAGGGCATTTATAATATGAACTTGAGCAGGGGAAAATTTCAGATTCAAGCCACACAATCTGTAAATCTTTAATAATTCCACTTCTGATGGTTTGTTCTAAGACCAATTTTTTGCTTTTTGCTCAGGAAGCACCCCTTTCAATGTTATCTAACCAAAGGGCACAAAGCTCAAAGATTCTGTTTATGGTTGGGTAAACGGACTATCACGCTGTGTGTGCTGAATGAGAGCATGTTTGTCCTGGGTAGGCATGTGTATCAGCGGCTCCTCTACTGCTCCAAGTAGCATCAGCTGAAGTTTATTGGTGTTTGAGTATTAATTATTTTGCAGACCAGGTTTCCCAGAGAAACTCATGAATCTTGATGCTTTTTCAAACATCCCGACCCAACCGTCTCTGAAAGCTGCTCTGATTTTTCTGCTGGCCTCGTTGTCCAGCCTCCTTTCCTACTCCTCCGTTGACTAACCACAGAGAATGACAAGGGGAGAAAACAAGCAGTATGGATCTTAAGGTTTTAATATGTTTGATTTGGGAAGTTGAAATTAGGTAAACCTTTATGTTTTCTGGGAGAGATGCTGAGCTGTAGCGAAATCATTCTCTGAAAATGAAGAACAATGTTTATGAAAGCTTCATTATTTTTGAGGGAAAGTAAGTGTTTAAATTCTTGTTGCTGATTTTTTTTTCTGGTTGCTGGACCAATTTTGCTCTTTCTAATACAAGGAAAACACATGATGATGGATAATTTGATCTCATCAGATAAAACACAAAATTATAATGTAACCTATGGTAGGTCTGTTCCCATTCATGTGCAAAGTCACACTGAAGATCATCCAAAGTGCAGTAGTAAAGAGGGGCAGGCAGTCATTTTGTTGTTTGTCCATTTGTGTTTAGTTTTTTGAGACAGGATTTCTCTGTGTAACAGCTCTGGCTGTCCTAGAACTCACTCTGTAGACCAGGCTGGCCTCGAACTCACAGAGATCTGCCTGCCTTTGCCTTTTGAGTGCTGGGATTAAAGACGTGTGCCACCATTACCTGGATGGGGAAGGCAGTGTTAATCCACAGTTAGAATGAACCATACTTCTTTGAAAGGGGGCATGTGGCATCTACTTCCAAGAGATTGATGGTGATTCTTTGGGATGCTGGTCCTCATGGAACCAAGCACGGAGGGCTGAGGGTTCCGCTCCATTTTGCTGAGGGATCATGGGTTTGCTTCAAAGCACTCTGAAAGGTTCTTAGCTATTGTAGCTACTTTTTTAGAGGTTTGGCTGTGAAAACTGAAGTAATGCTTTTTAACATGACTTTCAGGAATTTCGCAAATGCTGGAGTTTGGGGGTATAGCTCAGTGGTAGAGCCTTTGACTGCAAGTGCTGGAGATTTCATCTAGAGACACTTAAAATAATATAACTTCATTTCTGCGTTAGCCATTAAGAATATTCAGTATCTCTTTGAATGCAAATGACATGCTAATCATATCCGTCTCCAGAGGAAGAGGTGGCAGCTGGAAGTGGTTGGTTCGGTCGTCCTGATTTTTAGCTGCTCCCATTGTTTTTAGACTCTGATGTAACATTGCTCACATATCTCCTACTGGTGGCTTCTGTGATGTTTAAGTGGTGACTTGATCACTCTTTAGTTAGGGGCTGGCACAGTCTTCTAGTTTTAATAATCTTTTATTAGTATGTGTATTACGAGGGGCTTGCATTTGTGGGAATCAGAGGATATCTTTTGTATAGCCATTTCTCTATTTCTGCCTTTACATGGATTCTGGGGATTGAACTCAGATCATCAGGTTTATATTGTAGGGGGCAAGAAGTGTCTTATTTGCTAAACCATCTCACTAGTCCTTCAGTTTTTTTTTTTTATTTTTTTGAGTAAAGCATCTCTGAACATCATGTACATATTTTCTGGTGGTCATGTGTGTTATTGAGTTATAGAATAGACAAATACTTTCTAGGACATGTTGATAGACAGTTAGTTTTCCAAACTGTGTCAAACTAGACTCCACTAGCCAGATATGTGAATTCTAGTTGATTGACAGACTTGCCAACACTTGGAATTGTTAAGGACCCATTTTAACAACTTAAAACTGCTAGCTCTAAATCTGAAATACAAAGTTCACATCAATTCAGTGACATTTTATTTAACATTTATTTAAATACAAATTTGAATCACAAGTGTCAATGTTACTGCATGCCTTCTGGGTTTAGCATACTTCCCTGTGTGTGGCCTGAGGCCTCTAGAGAATAAAATATAACCTCTTCTTTCAAGACTTCTTTATGTCAGGTATAGGGTACCGTTGAGAATAAGACATCAGCATAACAAGTTATGTCTTTGCTACCCTGCCAAGTGTGCCCTGCATGTTTCCAGCATCTTCTCACTTTTCCTGCAGCCCTGGGAGGCCATCGACGCTGTGTCTTCCACTGTGCCAGCTGCCTGGCTGATGGGGATGTGTATAATGAGAGGCTGCAGATCTGGCTCCCTGAAAGCACTCTGCTCTTCTCCTCTACCTATCAGGATTTAGTCCCCAAACCTTGGCTGTGAATGGAGTAAATTAAGACGTAGCATTAAAGTGGGAAACTGGCTTATTTGTTTATGGCTTCATTTCAATAGTGAGTTTCAGGAGACAGTATTTCACTCAGCTCTAGGGAATTAATAGATATATTTTTATGTGGTTCCGGCAGATGGAAAAGTTGAGAAGTTTTTATTCTTTTCAACATTTATTTATATATTTTTGTTTGAAAACTTCATGCAAGTATGCAATGTATCTTGGTCACATCCCCCCACTACTTTCCTCAAACCCCCTGACCCTCTCAATACACCTCCTTCCCAACTTGATGTCCTCTTTCTATTCTATAACCCATTGAGTCCACTTAGTGCTGCCCCTCTGTTCATGAATGTAAGCTCATCCCTTGACTGTGGAAAACCTTCTAATGTCCACGCCCTAGCCAAGAAATGTGACTCTCCCTCCCTCAGCATCTGACTGCTCTTCATCTAAGGTTAGGACATTGGGAGACCCTCCCTGCTCCATGATGGGTTTTTAATATGACTCTTCTTCTGCAGGTCACATGCAGCTTTGAGTTCATGTGAGCAGCAACCACGTTATATTCAGAGGCCAGCATTTCACAACACCCCTCCACCCTCCACATCCTGCATTTCTTACATTCTCTCTGACCCCTCTGCCTCAATGTTCTCTGAGATGTCCATTTAACTTTGCCCATAAATGATGCTGTGTCTACATATGAGGGTAGAACTAATAGGAGAATGGGCATAAAATAAAGCAAAAGTTTCAAAGCAGTCCAATGTAAAGATGAATTGACATGAACATATTGACTGAAGAAAGTCTCAGATACATTAATATTATAGAACTTATCAGTTAATTTTTCCCAACGGATTCTTTTTTATGCTCATAATACAACTGAAACATTTAAAGTACTTTTATATTTCACTGATATATAGTACCTAATATGGAAATTCAAATCATTAGAATGGCTGTGGAGTCCTTTGGCTAAAGGGTGACGATCTAATTTGGAGGTCTCAGATCTTCTGGTGTGGAGAGAGAGATGGGATGCAGAAGGAAGGCATGAAGGGAGGAGTGGTCAGCAGCTGTGATCCAGAAGCAACTGCGGAAGTACTAGAGAGATGTCATCAGCTTGACTAACGTTCAGAAGCACTGCTGACAGGATTCTAGTGCATGGAAGATAGCAAAGAGAACAGAAGAGAATCAGGGAAGATTCCTAGCTCCCGGTCTGAGCACGGTTGTGCAAGGTATCTTCCTTTTCTGAGATGGGGCAGACTGAGGGGAGAAAAGGCTTGGAAAAGAAAAGTAAGGGTTTCTTTCTTTTTTTTTTTTATAGATACGTTAAGTGAAAAGGGTGCTGTATCTGAAGTCTAACCGAAGTCTTCTGGAGCTCTGGAAACAGGAGGATAGTATGTTATGTGACGGTGCTAGTGTAACATGCCAGGAGCGGTAGAGACAGACTTTCAGGCTCAGGAGCAGCTGCTGCGTAAACCTGTGAGTGTTGATGACACTAATCTGGCAGAGGCAGAGGGACGCACCATAGTAGCAGTCTAGGGCTTGTGGGAATATGATTGGCGAGAGCTGAGTGTAGGCTGGGGCCTTGTGCTGTTATGCAAGACAGCTTAGCCCTGTTACCAACTCCTGGGAGTTCCTGTAGCCTTCAGAAGGTTAGGAGATCGGAGCAGACTTGTGGGCAGAAGGCAGGACCCACATCTTTGATGGGCAAATGAGAGGCATGAGAGGGGATGGGGAGACCTTGTGAAGCAGTTGTGCTACTTCACAGATGGGGCATGAAGCAGGATCTGAACTAGGACAATGGCAGTACGAATAGAAGCAGAAAGATCTAAAAACAAGATAACAACACACTGAGCCAGCTTCTGATTCTTTTGATACAGATGTGGAAGGGGTATTGACAGGATAGGAACAGCTGTAGGTGACTCCAGGCCTATTATGAGCAGCTAGGGGCTTCTGCATACTAAATATTTTTGGTTACTATTTTTTTTGTATAAGCTACTTCAAAATCATACTTTGTATGTTTAAAGAATTTTTAGGACATAACTTAACTTACTAACCATTTCCGTGACCACAAAAGGCCCCTTCATGAACATGTTCAAGCCCTGGCTCTGTGGGATATAGGCCATCAAGATTCCAGCCTCCGCAGCTGTGCAAAGACTAAGGTCGTAGTGGAGAGCTCAGAGAAGCACACAGCTGTTCTCCCTCCCTGAGACCTGGGTTTGCTGCCAGATGCCTCCCTGTAGGAGTTCCAACCAATAGGGCCCAGGGCAAAGAGGCCTAGGGCTGGCAATGTGGGAAGGCAATCACTTCCAGGTGATCAGAGCTGTGGGAACTGAGAGGCCTTGTGGGGAGAGGTGACTCTTCCCCAGCCAATCTCGGCCCTATTCCGGCTCCAGTGCTCCTCATCTGTCTGTCTGCCCCTGGACACCATTGCCTTCTCTTCTCCTTGTAGCCATCTGTTGCTGCCAGGGCCTTCCTCACTCCCGGCTCATTGCATGTAGAAATAGATTCACAGCGTGTTCCTTTTGCGCTTGGCCTTGTAATCGATTTGGTGACAAAGCAAATGGGTTTAGAGCTTTTCATGCTTCCTGCCCTTTTCTTACGTATCTATCTGTCCTGGAAAGGAAGGCAAGATTCTCAATTCTGTCCAATCACTGGACCTTTGGTGCAACCATGCAGAGTGACTTCAGCCACAGATCAAAGTAATGCTCAGAGCTGGACTTAATCACAGGTTCTGGGACAGAGCAGCATGGAAGGGTCCTTAGCAAAGAGCCCAGTGGGATCACAAGAGGAGCTAATAAATAGAGAAAAGTCATAATATCATTTTCAGAGTTTCTTAGCACTCTCCAATCCTACTGAGTTTGTTTATGATAATGAAACATGTATTCAATATCTTCCTAAATCCAGTTATTAAATTTAGATATTTGGTTTACTCATTTTTTATTATCAATTACAACATACATACCCCAAACTCCATAGACCATGAGTTATAAGCTATCAGTGCCTCACTAATTTAGGGTGTTGACAGCCTATAATATCCCTCTCTAGGTTCCTTCCTGGCCACCTTTCCTCCTCTTTCACAGACACACACTTCACTAATTCTAAGGCCATGTTTGCTGCCCTAAATAATCCCATTACTCTCCAAATGGATCATTTAACTTGTGCTTGGCTGTTGTAAAAGGAATGAGCTGCATCCCACCTCCCGGCTAGCTTACACCCGAAATGACCACACAGTAATTTAATGTATTAATTAAATTACTGCCTGGCCCATTAGTTTTAGCCTCTTATTGGCTAACTCTCACATCTTGATTTAACCCATTTTTAATAATCTGTATAGCACCATGAGGTCATGGCTTGACGGGAAAGATTCTTAACCAGCATCAGTCTCAGACAGGAGTTTCATGGTGTTTGCCACACTGCCTTCTTCCCAGCATTCTGTTCTGTCTACTCCGCCTACCTGATTTCTGCCCTATCAAAAGGCCAAGGCAGTTTTCTTTATTCACCAATGAAAGCAACACAAATACAGAAGAACCTCCTACACCACTTGAACTCTGCATCACTGGGGAATGCTTGTGCTTATTCCCCAGTGCACTGGTTTTCTTCTGACAATGCTTGCCTCTTGGCATTTTCATACTAACTTTCAAGATCAACTCAGTGAAGACCTACAACCCTAATATAAAGTTTGAGGGAATATGTTGAAAGTATAAATCAATTTGGAAAGAACTGTCATTTTTATAAGACAGGGTTCTTATTTAAGTCTATTTAAATGTCTTGCAAAGCTGTACCTTTTGTTTGTTTTTTGTTTCTCTTTGTTTTGTGTTTCCTCACAGACTTTGTGTGCCTTTCATTAGAATCATTACCAGGCACTCTGTATGTTTAGATGCTGTGGCAATTGCTATCTCTTTTAAGATTTCACTTTTTGTTTGAGGCTGTTAAGGAATTTCATTGGTTTTTTGGCTTTCTCTTGTTGTGGAAGGTCTGTGACCATCTCTGAGTGCCCCAGGAAAACAATCTTACATTTGTGAACAATGCTGGCTTATTTCTTGGCTTTCTAATCTTTGGACCATTTGCTTCCTTGTGCCCTTGTATCCTGCGTAGGTCCCTAAGGGATGCTGAAGGCTGATGACTGCCCTTCCTCTTGCTTTTGATAATGAAGGGAAGTTCTCAACACTTAACTATTAACTATGATGTGCACATAGTAATTTTTCATATGTAATAGGGGTGGGATGGGAGCAGCCTTCTGTCCTGACTTTTCTAAGAGTTTTAGATCATGAAGGTTGTATTTTATCAAGTATATTTTCTGTGTTTGTTGAAATGGTTATATGGTTTTTCTGTTTCCAGTTCTTAATGTGAGAAGTTATATTCATGCTTTTAGAGTGTTACCAATTTAGTATTTAGAAATTCAACTGGCTCACAATGATGTTTTATGTATTACCAGATTCAGTTAGATAAAACATTGTATGGGGTCTTTGTATTTATAGTCATGAGAGAAATTAGCCTTTTCATATTAACCTTTTCATATTATTTCATATTAACCTTTTCATATTATTTCTGTTGTAAATTAGCCTTTTCATATTAACCTTTTCATATTATTTCATATTAACCTTTTCATATTATTTCTGTTGTTAAAATGAGGCACTGGCATATTTTCATCTCATTCTGAAGTTTCCCAAAGAATAATAACTAAGCTTTAAAAAGTACTTGAGTAATTTTTAAAACACAGAAGTGTTGCCTTAAGCAGAGCTCTTTGCCTGTGCATATGACTCAAGGAATATTAGATATTTAGAAGCTGTTTTCCTTTGGGAAAACTCAAATCATGTTCAGAATGTTTTCAGTTTGACAAATATCACTGACAAATATCACTTATTTCATGAAAAAAAACAGTATGTTCTTTCAAAATATCTTCAAAGGAATGGGGGTGACTTGGTTCTGATGGCCTCGTCTTTGGATGAAACATTATTTTTTTTTTTAAAGATAACTGGATTAACAAGTTGCTCAATAGTCCATTTCAGTTTCTAAATTAAATTCCAGCATGGAAAAAATGTTTCTCATCATGAAGAACCTATGACACTAATAGTTGAAGTGTTGAGTCATTGCTTAAACAGTGTCTCGTCTCATCTAGACCGAATTTTCACTTTTGGAAGTACAAGACAAGTATTTAAAGTCACATGGTGTAAAATATACAATCTTAACTGAGTTTAAGTAGCTTTGGATCCATGTATATGTGTGTTTATTTAGACATATATGATATACTATATATGTAGGTACATATATGTATATATGATAGATATGCATATAAGGATCTTTATCTGTACTGACATATTTTCAAGAGTATTCAGAAACCACCTAAAAGCCGAAATGGTGCAATCTTCCCAGCTGTGGCAACCTTGGGTCTCTAAGTGTAGAAAACCTTTGTTTTGTAAGAGCTGAGCCCAGGATATCACATTGATTAGGCATGTGTTCTTGGAACATTGTTTCTACTGGGAATAATTGGAACATGTTTCAATATCTGCTCTATCGGGAGGCAGAGGCAGGTGGCTCTCTGTGAGTTCGCGGCCAGCCTGGTCTACATGGAGAGCCGCAGACCAGCTGGATGATGCTGTGACACCTGTGCGAACAAACAAGCAAACAAAAGAAAAGGAGTTTTATTTTTGTTAGTATAAAAGCAATCAGAACACCCAAGTCTCAGTGCTTGGCACAGATGGGACCTTCTTTGTCTCTGCTCTTAGCAGTGTCAAAGTGCAGTAATGCCATCCACTCATCAATGGTGAGGTCCTTCTGGATGCAGTGTGGTGGCCGGGTGTGTGAGAGGGGCAGATCACAGGAAAAGAAAGGAAGGAAGGCATGGAGAGAGTCGGGAAGCAGGGAAGAAAGAAGCTGAACTGAGGAGGACAAACTACACCCTTAATTACCCATTCTCATGGGAACTGGTCCATTTAGAGAGCCCTGTGCTAATTCCTCACGAAGACAATGCTGTCATCAAGGCCTGGCCTCTTTGTGGTTGCACCGCTTCAATACCGGCTCATGGGTGAGAAGCCTCGAGCGTGTGAACTTTTGGAGAACACACTGTAGCAAACCATAGCTAATCATGAGAAGAAGGTGGGCGCAAGGATGAAAACAGAGATGACCTGAGAATTGTCTTGGGTAGGATAGTTATAAAAAGTTCATGGAGTGGGTGACTTGTGAGCGAAGCCTGAAGCCCTATGGATATCTGGGGGAAGAAGAAGCAGGAAGTGTATAGCATTCTCCAAACTTTTGCCCTTTTCCAGAAACAGTGGGGGAATGCAGGGAAGGCAAGGTAAAATGGAGGCAGCTTGTTTCTTTCCCCTCTGCCCTTTTAAAATTAATTTTCAAATTAGCATCCAGAGTAATGGATTTTATCATGGACTTAGCAGTGAAGGCAAACAGTATTTACAGAAGACTCAGATACAAGATAGCAGGTAGACCCCGGCATCATTGCATTTGTGTAAATGCTCTGGATGAAGAGTGCTGGACTCCGGGCTAAATCATTTTGTAGTTAGACTTGCTTAAGTTTGATGATATATTTCTATGACCATGGGGTAACTCTGAGTGTTGATAATAAGGAAATTATCCTGTAAGAAATGAACAAGAAAAAAGGCAGCAGAGAGAATCTATTAGCTAGTAGCCGGGTGCAGCAGACAGAAGCTTGCATACAGAACAGATCCAATAATGCTGAGTTCTCCTTGTGCCAACTCATTAAGTTGCCAAGAGAACGGCACTATTTGTCAGCAGTCCTGGTTGCCGTGGTGCACTGACACCAAATACTGTGTCTGTATCAATACCAAAGGCAAACCCATTGGGTTTCAATAGTACTGATTGTCATTCATTTTCCCCTTCTAAAACAACAGGCGCATGTTGAAATAGGATCTTATTCAGTAATGAAATACATGCTTTCATGTAAATTGTTAAAGCAGCATGCTGTGCATACTTCTCATCACAGCTTTCAGTGTTCCTGTCCTCCTCATCTTCCGGGGGAAGTGGAGACATACACGATATACCATTCCAGGGGACATGCTCTAAAAGGGAGCAAGTGATGGTTAGCGCTTTTCTGTGACTCCTCCTGTGATCACGTCACCTAGGAGACAAACATTTGAGCAAATGTGTTTCTAGAGCATTGCATTGCTAGTAGTTTCCACGTCAGCTTGAATATGTTCTTCCAACGGATACACCCTAGTTTAGGCAATGGTAATACAGGTGACTGTAGATTTCATTTTGTAAACAAACGGAAAAGCTAGATCTCAGTTTCCCTGGGATCTGACTGCCTGGCACATACTCAGTGAAGTCTAGAACAGCTACACAGCATCACACCACACAGATACATTTGAATGCCACAGATATTTCCTATGGCCAGTGTCAAGGTCTTCATTGATTTCTGTATTGAATGTGTTAGTAATTGTGCTGCATTTAATTGAGTGGATTTCCGATACATGATCTTAGTACTCAGCCTGAGCCCTTGCTGAGTTCTGGCCCTTGGAATGGGACTCATGTACATCTGAGTTTCTTTTTCTTTAACACACTTGGCTTCCAGAAACTGTTCCTGTTCTTTTCTTGCTGTGTTGATCTTTGCACACGTGTGTGTGTGTGTGTGTGTGTGTGTGTGTGTGTGTGTGTGTGTGGTTCGTGTGCACACATGTGCATGTCTGTGGAGTCCAGAGGACAACCTGGGATGTTATTTGTCAGGAGTCATTCACTTGCTTGAGACAGTCTCCCATTGGAGTGGAGTTTGCCAAGTAGTCTTGGCTGGCTTGCTAGTGAGCCCTAGGGATCAGCCTGGCTCCACATCCCCAGCACCAGGATCACAAGAATGTGACACCATGCTCAACACTTTTTCAAATGTGAGTCCTGGGGATTGACTCAGGACCTTGTGCTTGCAAGGTCACCTTATTGCCTGAGCCATCTGCTCAGCTCTGTCTCAGTCCCTTTGCAAACTCCTTTCCCCCTTCAAGATGGCTTTTTCTCCAGGGTTTCATCCTTGGATCACTCTTTCATCCTGATCTCTAGACAACGCTACTCCCAGTTTTGGTTTTAACCTATGGGCTGTCAAACTGACCTCTAGGCCAAATCAGCGCTGTATACTTTGATCCTCATGCTGTGGACGCTGCAAACTCTGGAGGGTCTATGCTGCCTGCTCTGTCTACCCCCCAGCTACTTCCCTGCCCTGTGTGGTTGATAGCTCCTCTTATTCATCCATCCACTCACAATCTTCCCTACAACATGAAATCTTACTTCTCATCCTGGATGTATTTTATACTCTGTCTGCTTTCAGATAGTTATCCCTGTAGCTCACTCCTATGATTAGAGAGGCAACCAGTACAGGACAGTTTATAATGAAAGACATCAAGAAGATTTCCTTGCTTCATCCCTCGCAACCCCCTTCTTTAACTCCCACAACTACTTCTCCTTGTAGTTATTTATCACCATGCCTCTGAGTCTGCTACTTGCGCTCTGATTTCACGATTAGCAGTTTGGGACACTACAGGCTTTTACCACACTCCTCTTCTCCCACCTTTAATCAACATTGTCTCAAAACAGTCATCAGCTCCTCTGTTTAGTTAGCTTCCATCACATAGATCTATTTTATGTCTGGCTTCATTGCCCAAACACAGATAGCATCCCTTGGCTCCAGACTCATAGGATGAGAATATTGGCATGCCTACCTTCAGCTTCTCTCTCTACCTTCTTTATCATCTTCTGTCAACGCAATGGCATTCCATTTACCAAAATTGACATTTATTTGATACATTGGTCAACTTATTTCCCCTCAAAGCCTTAAAGACATCGCTTCATGGTCCCAGACATCAATTGTGACTGATGATAAACCTGGCCTACATCTAATTCTCCTTCCCTCTTCAGTGATCTCTGCTTTCTCTTTGGAAACTACTAAGTTGTTCTCTTTGAATCTGAGCTTCTGAAATGTTTCTGTCTTCTGTTCAAAAACAAGAGTTTTCTTCTAATATTTTCTTGGTTCTTCACTTTCTGGGGTATCTGTAACTTGGTGCACAATGGATAAACTGGAAGTTATACTTAGATGACTGTCCTAGTTTCGTTTCCATTGCTGTGATAAATACCCTGGCAAGAGCAACTATAAGCAAGAAAGTTTGTTCAGCTGACAACTCCAAGCTGCAGTCTGTCTTTGCAGGAAAGTGAAGGCAGAAAGTTGAAGCAGCTAATCACAACTATAGCCAAGAGCAGAGACAATAGATGCATGAATGCTTACCGTCAGCTCACTTTCTCCTTTTTTTATACAGGTCAGGAGCCAAACTAACAGAATGCTGCTGCCCAAAGTGGGCATATTAGTTAGCACAATCAAGATGCTTCTCTATAGACACATTTGGTCTAGACAGTCCTTCACTGAGACTCTTCCTAGGTGATTCTATGATATGTCAAAATTAACTGTAAAAATGGCTCTCTTTTCTCTTCTGTATCCTGTAAGAGTTCTACCACATCTTCAAACCATTTATTTGTTTATGCATTTTATTTATTTATTGAATTGTATGTGGAGAGGGAAATTCAACTAGCTTTTTCTTGCCATGAAATTATTTTCCATAGCATCTTATAATTACTATAAAGATGTAGTATTTTCTTAGTTCACTAAGGATTTTAATTATATTTTTTAAATCCTATAACGAAATTTTCTGAAATTTGTATTTGGAGCTCCTTTTGCTCATCGTGTCTTCTCTATTTTGCTGACATTTGAATTCCCGGGCTGGTTCCTGTCTTATCATGCTTCATTTATAAGAAAGCACTAGGAAAGCTGTGTGTTGGGCTTTTCGACTGGTGGGTTTTGCTTTAGAGTGGTGGAGTGAGGTGGGAAATCCTCCACACCAGGGTCACTCTTTGGTAGAGTGTAGAGGCCTTTCTCTGAGCTCTCTATTCTTTATACTGGGCACCCAGGACAGTTTTGATTTACTTCTAAGGGAAGGGGACAACTTTTATCACTCTGGCCTGCTGTTAGATGTCCTCCCTCCCAGTTCCTGTGCTTGAACTTAAATTGTTCAATGGTGAAAACTGGAGTTTGGAAGTTTGGGCAAAATGGGAGGCTGGGGTCAAGAGGTTGAATCCTTATGAGTGAATGGATTCCTTTTTGGGGGGAAGTAACTGTCCAGGGAATTTATTCCCCCATTTCCTCTTTTATTTATGCCTACCTCCCATTCTGCCTTTAGTCTTTTTTTTTTTTTTTTAAGTAACATGAAGCCTTCTCTAGAAGCTGAGCAGATACTGGCACTCTGTATCTGTATCTGAGTATCTGGCACCAGACGTGAAAATTTATTTTTTATCCTTTATAAATCATGCAGGTTTGGGTATTTTATTATAGCAACAAATAAACTAAGACATGACACTTTTTACATCATTTAAAATATCATTTAATAAGTAAATTTTTCTTTGTTTTAATATGATCCAATTGATCAATCTTTAAGGTTAGAGTTTTGTTTAAGGGATCTCCTTCCAACCTGAAATGAATGAGATAGGAATTTGTTTGTCTCTGTCTGGAATTGCTTTTTATGTGTATGTAATACAAAGTCTGGTTCAAATTTCTGTGCTAGCAATGTGTAGACACAAACCTAGACCTCCTTACTAACATACAAGTCAGGCAGGTGATGGAGGCCAGCTCAGTGGTCTTCTGTCTCTTCCATCTCCTCCCCTGCTGTGTCCTGCCCCATGACCTCCTGTCAGCTGCCCATCTCTTGCTGTTGGCCAATGAACTCGCAGAAGAGGGAGTCTCTGTGTGCCGTTTGTTTAGGGCAGTGACTGGTAAAGGAAAATATATAACTCACTGATCTACTTGGTTATAGTGTGACTATTTTCATGACACTATGCAAGCAAGCTACAATATTTAAAAGATACTTTCCACACCACCTATTTATTCACAGAATAAATAAAAACCTGGAACGTAAACATTTCCTGTTAGAATCACACAGTTCACCAAATCTAGGTTCAGGATGCAAGTGTCTATGACCACAGCCACGGCAGGCCTTCCGGAGAACCTGCGGGCCTTCCACGGCGCCCGTTCTCGCAAACAAGCACGTCTAGAAGTGTCTTTGTTTGTGGAGTGAGACGGCTCTGGCGGGGGCTCAGCAGGCACAGAACTTGCGATGCAGCACTGGGGACGCTTAGACTCCCCGCACCCGAGGAAAGGCCAGGGGGCATGGGCCTACCTGTGATCCCAGAATGTAGGAGGCCAGGGCAGGATCCCAGGAGCAAGCTAGGGAGCCAGAGCAGCTGTAACAGCGGGTTCTGGGGTCAGCGGGAGATCCTGAGTTAGCATGTAGGTTGGACACTGATAACAAAAGATACATGGCCCTGGGCCTCCTTGCGTGTACACCTACATGCACACCCACCCATCACACATCCATGTGGACCCACACACTTCTGAAAAGCACTCATAAATACACATACACCATGCATAAATACACACAGAGAGAAAAAAGAGGGGGAACAGTCAGGCATGGTGTCATATGCCTATAATCCCAGCACTCAAGGGTCTGAGGAAGGAGAATCTAGAATTCAAGGGCAGCCTGGGCTACAGAGGGAGACAAAACTTTTATAGTGTGCTACAAGAAAAAACCTGCAGCATCAGCAGATGTAATTATGCCTCCTCAATCTTGATGTGTCACCGACATTTTGAATGTAGTCTTTTGTTTTGTTTATTAGTTTTTTGAGACAAAGTTTCTCTATGTGGCTCTGGCTGTCCTGGAGCTTGCTTTGTAGACCAGGCTGGTCTCAAACTCACTGAGATCTGCCCGCCCCTGCCTCCCGAGCGCTGGGATCAAAGGTGTGTGCCACCACTGCCAGGCTTGAATGTAGTCATTTGATTGTGTAGGAAGTCAGCCTTTAATTTCTTCCAAAGATCTATCAAAATGTGCATATGTGGGTCTTGAACTGGAGCTAAGCCTGTTTGGAAATGTTCTTTATCACCTACAAACAAGTATTTCTTTCTACTAGCAAAATAAATTTTAAAAATAAGAAGCTTTAACTACCTGTGATTCACGCACATAAAGTCCACTAGAAAGGAAATAAAGCTGATGTTGCTGTGCAGGGTTTACCCCGAAGGAGTGACGTTCTCTTGTTTTTAATATAATTCCAGATAATCCCATGCTCTCTCCTGTAATTCTTACATACTTCACTGTTGGTCTGTGCTAAATGTCCTTCTTTATTCTATTTCAAGTGGAAACAGAAAAATCAAGGGGTGGGGCCACCTGATATAGAATAACCCCTCACCCACTTCCAGTCATTATTAAATCTCCCTTTCGTCTGTTCTTGAGTGTATAGTCTGTTCTTTTAGCTCTTGCCTCTCTGCCAGCTTCTGAATCTTCTGAATACTGGCTTCCTCCGACCCATGCTCCCCAACTCTTGCTTCATTTGCTAGTTATGATTGGCAGGCTCCAGAATTGAATGTAATGTTTTAGCCCAGGTGTGCTCTGATGCTGGCCAGGCTTTCAGGGTGGTACCCTACAACTCTCGAATCACCTAACCTGAATGGTGCTTCAGTGGTAAATGATTTCCAGATGTATGGCTAGGAATGGCAGTTTATCCACCCTCGTTTATCTCTGCTACATCCTAAGACTGCTCACAATGCTGGGCAAACAATAAAAAAGCTGCAACTTCTTAAAGGAAATAGGTTCTGAGGGCCGTCGATAAAGGATGTCAAGACATTTTTGGAAGATGGAGAGCAAAAAAGAATATATTAGCCGAGGAGAAAATGCTGGAAGCAAAGCGGTCACAAGTGGGGAGACGGTTCAGGGCAGACAGCGCTGAGCACCAGGCAGATGGTGCTGAGTACCAGGAAGCCTGCCTCTCTGGAATGAGCATCTATGACAAAAGACAGGAGGGAAGAAAAGTTGAAAATCAGTGACTGGCCAGAAGTCTCCACACCTCATTCTATTCTAAGGGCGAGATAAATCCTCCTGCTGAGTGGGTTTTTCAAAGAAATTAGACTACAGAGACTCTGAATTTGGAAACAGATACATTTGACAATATGGGTAGGATACCTTATCCAAATTCTTTTTTTTTTTTATTTTCATTGAGCTCTACATTTTTCTCTGCTCCTCTCCCCTCTTCAACCATCCCCCTAGGTCCCTATGCTCCCAATTTACTCAAAAGATCTTGTTTTTTTCTACTTCCCATGTAGATTAGATCTATGTAAGTCTCTCTTAGGGTCCTCATTGTTGTCTAAGTTTTCTGGGATTGTGATTTGTGGGCTTGTTTTCTTTGCTTTATGTTTAAAAACCACCTATGAGTGAGTACATGTGATAATTGTCTTTCTGTGTCTGGGTTACCTCACTCAAAATGATATTTTCTAGCTCCATCCATTTTCCTGTAAAATTCAAGATGCCATTTATTTTTTCTGCTGTGTAGTACTCCATTGTGTAAATGTACCACATTTTCCTTATCCATTCTTCAGTTGAGGGGCATTTAGGTTGTTTCCAGGTTCTGGCTATGACAAACAAAGCTGCTGTGAACATAGTTGATCACATGTCCTCGTGGCACAATTGTGGATATATACCCAAAAGTGGTATTACTGAGTCTTGAGGAAAGTTGTTTCCTAATTTTCTGAGAAATTGCCACACTGACATCCAAAGGGGCTATACCAGCTTGTGTTTAGCCAAATTCTTAATGAGAAACAATTATTTATGAGTAAATATGTGTATAGAATAATGCTTTTTCTCTTCTGTGTGTTCAGAACTCTTACTATTGTTAGCTTGTCCTCTACCCCTGGATTGGGGTTAGGGAATC